>JBBMOC010000018.1:1519128-1717507 GCA_037975185.1 Centropyge bicolor | reverse complement strand
GTGTAGTATTAGTACTTTTACTTCAGTAAAGGATCTGAATACTGGCTCCTCTTCTGTCTCTGAGTATTAATGTTGTCTCAGTCTTTGCCTCCTCTTCCCTTTCTTCCCGGCTCTCCCCCCCCTCACCTCTCAGCAGGGACCACCAGAGCTCCTTTTCATCTTTGGGAAAAGGTGTCTGACTTTGACAAGTTCACTTAAGTCTCATACTGAGTTGAGCGAGGCTCCATTAGCGGGGGGAGTCGGAGGGGGATGAAAGACGTGTGGAAGGCGGGAGAGCGATCACGGTCGAAGACACAGGACTCGGCAGGATGTTACTTTCTCTGAGCTGTTTTGTCAACAGGTGAGGATGTAATTGCACACTTGACTTGTATTGTTCTTCTGGCTGCTCCCCGGCCTCCGCGAAGAGCGGAAATTTAAAGGAGCAAGAAAAAGAAGGTTGTCAGGCCGGTCGATTGTGTGCTGATGTGACAACACTTTCGCTTGTCAGTTTGAATTGTTTAGGTGACACAGTTCAAACAAACCCCTAATTCCTCCTGTTTGACCAAGTGTGAAAATGAGAAGAGATTGACCTCCTGTTTCCAGTTTGTTTAATCAGAGCGACCGAGCGATTCAAGTGTGTTTTCAGTACAACAATTAGAAATCAGTTTAGGATGGTCTTTAGACAGTTCTTTTCAGTGCAGTAGATTTGGGGTTGTATATAAAAGGTATCATCACATTCTCAGAGCTGCTCATTCTTCTACATCACCGAACTTGGAGTATTTGACTGGAAAAATAAAATCACAATTGTTCGTGCAAGAAGACGCCTCAAAACCAAACTTCATAACTGCACTTCAGTCCAGGATCCCCAGGATTAACCAGCCTGAACCCAGTTAAATCCAGTGCCAGGAAGCAATGCGTCCTTTAACATTTCGTTTTGGGGTGGGGGGGGGGGGGGGGGATGAATCACAGAGCTGCAAATAGTGAAGGCCTTTTTTTTTATTAATGTGTCACTATGATCTTTCCTGAACATCAACCAAGTGTTGCCCAACCCTAATGAAGCTCCACCACGGGTTTTGCCACAAACATGATCTTTCCCTAACTTTAACCAGATGTCCTGCAGATATTAAGGAAAGTCAGCACATATTAAATACGGCTGGATATATTTCATGATGGAGTCAGATTCAATTTTCACCAGCGTTGGAAGTAACTAAGTACATTTACTCAAGTACTGCATAAGTTCAAGTTCCTTTGTACTTGTACTTGAGTGTTTCCATTTTATGTAACTTTATACTTTTGGCAGCTCGGCATCATTTGTCAGTGCCGTCCAAGGTTAGGAAACAATTGCGGTCATGGTTAAGAGAAACCAACGCTGACTGCTGATGAGAAACTGGAAGCAAACATCAGTCTCTCACGTCAAAGTCAGACGTGTTGTTCACCCATCAATCCTCCATCCAGCCTCCTCCCTCCGTGGGCTTAGCGGCTCTACGATGACGTCACCCAGCTCTGTGATCCCGGGATCAGAGACGGACTGGAGGCTCCTCATTCTTCTTCTTGGTTTGCACATGGAGGCGGCAGGTTGGCCTACAGGTGCAGGGGTAAATCAATAACTCGTAGGTCACGGGCAGGACGTTTTATTCCAGCTGTGAGCAGGAGGGCAGCTGTTGTCACATCTATCAGGATCGGCGGAAAAGCCGACTGGGGCCGGGTGATACGAGCGATCCTGCGCTCTGACCTCTGTGAACAGAAGCACATGTGGAGGGTGGATGTATCTGAGGTTCACTTATTGGTTCTCAAATGATGGATTTAAGATTCTCGGCTCATACTTTCCCTTACATGAAGTTAAGATCACCTCATGTTGAGGTTGAAACATTGGGACATTTTAAGTTGATGGTTACAGTCGTCTTCATAGTTTTCATCAGCCCTCTGTGATCGTCTTCATCCTTCACAATCATTCAGCTCGTGATCCTTGTATCTTCTCCTTCTTTCAAAATGACTCTTTGGATCTTTTAATCTTCCCCAGGATTCCTCGCTCATCTCCACTCTTTCAGACATCTGTTGCCATTTTAGGGGTTGCCTTGAAAATTTTAATTTATTAAGGCTATTTTTCATTACATTACAGGGATTTTTAAACTTTTACTTTCCTTCCCTTTTTCCTCTGTAGTTTAGCTGTTGCATGGTTGAACATAGAACTTCGTCCATGACAGCTAAAACAAACCATCAGGAAGAAACAAGATATGATACATCGGAATTTGCTTGTAATACTTTACATTACAAACTGTTGAGGTAATTAATAAAGAATAACACCATGCAGACGCTACAAGTCAATGCATTATTTTTCATCTATTGTCACACACATGTTTTTGACATAAACTCAATTGAAAACAGTAGAAAATGTTTGACCTCATCAGCTTCATTGATGTAAATATCTGCTTATTCTGAATTTGATACTGCGTTTCAAACAAGTTGGGACGGGAGCAAGAAAAGACTGTGAAAGTTGTGGACTGATCCAAAAACACCTGTTTGGATCCTTCCACAGGTAAACAGGTTCATTGGTAACAGGTGAGAGGATCATGATTGGGTATGAAAGGTTCATCCTGGAAAGACTCAGTCGTTCACAAGCGAGGATGGAGAGAGGTTCAACACTTTGTGAACACATGATTGGATGAAGGAGATTAATACATTGTAAAACCATTGTCAGGGAACACAGTCTGTTTGCAACTATCAGCACTTTGTCTTCCTCTTCTTCACTGTCTCTTTACACCCAGCAGGCATGAACACACTTTATGACCACTCCTCAGACGTCTCCTGGCTTTAATCCTCCCCGGGCTTAGGAGACACACAGACACTTTGCTCCTCACTTCCCCGCTGTTTGATCCCACATATTGTGCTCCTCTGGTCTGCAGGGTCGGGCGAGAGAGCAAGGTGGAGAGAGCAAGAGATGCAGGGGACAAAGAACAAAGGAGAGACAGAGAGAGAGAGAGAGAGAGAGAGAGTGCGCTGTGACTAGGCCAATATGAAAACAAGACATAAATTCAGCTTTGCCAAGATGGATGGCTTTTGTTTTTGAAGTCAGGGATGATTCGACTCAATCCCTGGATTGAAGTTTTGATGCCGTTATTATGTATCGTGATGAGAGAGGGATGAAGAACAGAAGGCGAGGAGGAGGAGGAGGATGGATGTATGATATGAATTCCTGTTGGGGAGGACAGCCGTATCAAAGCCAGTGGGCAGATGTGATTTGTGGTGGAAGCTGCAAAATGCTCATAAAGAATGATATCTCTGCATGAGAGAGGCAGCACTTTGATCTCAGTGAGGAGTGGCTGACAAGATGCCCACAAGATGTTACAAATCAAAGAGGAGGGAAAGAGGGAGGCGGAAAGATTTCATATTTTCCTCCGAATGTTTTGATGTCTTTGTCTGAAGCATGCTTGAAATTCTCTGGCAATCGTCTCATCGTGCCAGGAGAGAAAATGCGACGGGACGGAGTCGTGATGAAAACCATGCACAAGCAGGAGAAAGCTGCGTGTGCACGAAGGGTTCGGACGTCAGAGCGGGATTGGTGATTTTTCTTTCTTTGTCCAGGAAAGACAATACGAAACCCCCTCGGGTGAGAGCATCTTGGAGGAATCCCGATCCCTATGGAAGGCAAGCTGGCACCTGACGGCCGGACAAAGCCGAGGTCGGGGGGTTGTGAGTCAAAGGTCAGGAGCGGAGGCCTGATGTGGAGGCTGAAGAAAGACCAGTGCATCACCTTCCATCATTTTGTCTCCTTCTTATTAACTGTCTGACTCCTCGGGAGGCAGGACAGCAGCTGCTTTTCTTTTTGGGAGGAAAACTTTGGCTGATGGATGGAAAGAATTCAGTTGTTTCCTCTCTGCTACTGTTTCTCCATTTGTTGTCATTCTACATCAAGCTATGTTGTCATGGAGGTGCTAACATTAGCATTAAGGCTCCATTCAATCAGTATTTTCCTTATTAATTAATCTATTGAATATTTTAATGTTTTTTAATCTTTTAGTCTTCAACATGGCAAATTTGTGAAAAATGTCACAAATTTGTCAAAAGTGACGTCTTCAAATTGCTTCTTTTGTCCAACAGAACAAAACCTTCATTTACCATCATAAATGACACAGAACAGGAGTGAATTGTCAGATTTAAGAAGCTGGAACCAGCAAAGATTTAACATTTGTTTCTTGAGAAATGACTGAAGTGATTAATCGATTATCAAAAATGTTGGTGATTAATTTCTGTTAAATCGACTAATCATTGCAGCTCATTTTAGCATGAAACACAAATGAATACTGATGGGAATATTGTTAGGTTTTCAGGTTTTTGATCACAAACCAAAGCAAATAAATATTTTGACCGGATTAGGGCCGTAGAGGAAAGTTAGTGGATTAAATTATTACAATTCATCACCAGATTCCAAAAAAACTCAGGACACTATGTGAAACATCAATAAAAACAAAATGCAATCATTTGCAAACAAAGTGTTAATGTCCATGTTGTCTTGTTCTTTCTATTCTGAGACAACGACTCGTGTCAATAAAATGAATCTGAATTCCAACAAAAACGGACACAAAACCATTATTTACATTTTGTTGAATAGTAACAGGAATCAAACACGACGACATTGAAAGCGACACATGATTTTACTCGTGCAGGAAAAGTCCTTTGAGCCTCACATTCAGGAACTGAAAAGGATGGTTTATGGGTCATAAAGAGGGACGTCATTGTCGTCTTCGATGGATCCCTGCGTGGCTTTCTCTCTGAAGTCAGACCCCCTTTTCACGCAGACCTGAATGAAGCCGTTTACTAGCCTTAGTCATGTGATTCATTTCATCCACAGTCAACAAAACACAAGCTGTTGTATTTGCAGGACACGTCACGTTTCCTCCTGTGGTGCTTTAACACATTCTTCACCAACATGTTTCCGTCAAATGGCAGGTCAGATTCCTGATCTCAGTGGGACTGACCAGGTTAAATAAGAAGAGAAATGATTAACTGTCTTGTTAGCGGTTTGGCGAATCATCAAACTGTCCGACTGCAGAACGGCTCTAAGTTCTCTCTGCTGCTTTATTAACTGAAGCATGTGTCTGTTCTCTGAACGTTTGTGCAATAATAAAAGCAGATTTACTGTCGGCCCAGTGGTCCCACACTCCCCTGCCTCACATGAGCCCCCCCCCCCCCTTTTTTCCCCTCTTTCGGCCTATTGATGTCTCTCTCTTTTCTCACCACTGAGTTTTAGTATCTACTCACAGCTCCATAATTCAAATGAGCTCAATTCAGGAGTGAGAGAAGCAGCTCTGACTGAGGAACATTAACATACTGAGTCACAGTTTGATCTCAGGAGACACTTGATATTGAGGAGACGATAAAATCTCCGCAGCTATAGGAACCTCAGAATTTCACCTCGTATAGTGAAATTCATATAGTGAATCATTATGTTACTGACAATAAAACTTGATTGGATACTGGCGGTCCAACAAATGGACTGCTAATCATAATAGTACTACAAATGTACGAAGAAACAAACTTCAGGCACTCGCTATATAAGAACAGTTGCAATGTGGAAGTTCAAGAATTTGAGTCCTTCAACCTAAAAAAACAAAATTGCAAAAATGTCATGTCATTAATGTAAAGTTTGTGCAACTTTGGTTTAAGTTAGGAAAAAAGAAAATCATCATCATTCATAAAAGAAACCACCGAAGGATGTCTCCTTTTATTGTTTGTACGATAATGACAGTTGAAGTTCCAGTTTTGACCTGATGGTGGTGCTGCAGTAAAAAGTGAAGGGATCAGTAAAGTTATTGCAGTTCATCCTGAGGGGGACATGAATGTTTGTCCATGGGAGTCCGTCCAATAGTCATAAAGAAATTTTACTAAAACCACAAATATTAACATAGAGGAAAGTCAGAGGATCGCTGACCTCTGGAAGACATGAAAAAAATTCATGGCAATCCATCAGATAATTGTTGAGATATTTGGACTGATGGACCGATCGACCACCATTTCTTCACGTTCAAGCCTTTTTTCATGTAACTCGAGCACACCACTATCTTTCTGGACCCCCATTTTTTAAACTTCCTGTCAACTTTGTGTCTCCCACTCATCATAATTCCCAAGATTATCATCTCTCGAGCCTCGCTGGGTTCATCATCTGACCTCATTCCTGCATGCAAACTCCAGCTAATCCTCTTGTTACAGCAGCAAATGGATTTCACGATTCCGGTGCTGAGAGATTCCTCCCTTTGATTTAACTCAAGACTATACAGTATTTTTTTTTTTTTAATTAGAAAAGATGAGATTGAATTCTCATTTGTTTTCCTTCCTCAACAGGACTCATGACACATCAAATAAACATGAAAAGCAAAACCTGCAAATTCTGTCTTTTCTATTGTTCGACTACTAATAGCATTAACACAATATGCAATATAGTATATAGTTAGAAACATACATGCAGAAATGTATTAGACTTGAAAAGGATGAAGAGAGCTGCAGGTCTCACATGTACAGTAACATTCATCCACAAAAACATTCCAATGGATCTGGATATTATCTTCCATGTGCTCTGGTATCACTGTGGCTCTTAATGGCTTTGTGGTAAATGAGAACCACAGAGGGATTAAAGAAAGAGAACATGCTAGACTGGCATAAAAATAACTGTGATAGACTTTGCTTACAGCTGCATGTGACATCGGGCTTAATCTCCACGCACGGCCGCAAAACGGGTTAGAGGAGAGTCGCGGCTCTGGCGGCCCGCTCGGGTCTGCGGAGGCCAAGATATGCAACGTTACATGACTTCATGTTTTCTAATGTGGCTGTGGCGTTACATCAGCTGGGTTTGATTCAGGCGCACACACACACTCACTCACACACACCTTTATCCTTTAACAATCTAACTCCCTCCTCCAGTGAGCCCATCAAAAAGCACTTAACCCCTCCCCAGCTCATTCCTCCTCTCTGTTTTTATTTCCCCTGTTCAGGCACGCTGCTGCTCTGCTCTTTGTGTCTCTACAAACACTCAGAAGGCCTTTTCGCTCGGCCCGGCCAAAGACAATGGCAGAGCTGCAGGAGATGGAGACGACGACGAGGGGGACGAGGAGGAGGAGGAGGAGGGCGAGGAGAGGGGGGGTTATTTTTTTTGTTGAGTGATTTGGAGTGGTTGACAGCAGGACGGCGTTGTGTGTGTGTGTGTGTGTGTGTGTGTGTGTGTGTGTGTGTGTGTGTGTGTGTGTGTGTGTGGAAGAGGCTTATGACTTTGAAAAGCTGTGCAGAAGTCACAGAGTGAATAGCAGAGCAGGAGGTGTGTCGTTAAGAGCTGGAGGAATATTTGATAGTGATCAAGCAGCTGTTTGCCCTCAGGGATGGAGACCTGCTGCAGCCGACACCTGGCTGATGCTCCCTGCAGGAGCTAACACAAAATCGTGTCATTTCAGCCACTGTGGCCTCGTATACTTCTGCACAATGCTCCCTTAAGCTTTGGAGCAGAAGCTTATAGTTGATGCTTGAATAAAACTCTTTAAAAAAAATACAAAACTACACACAATAAACAAACTACAACAAGCACAGTCAAAGACTTGTGCAAACTCCAGGCATCAAATCTTCCAAATTAACTGACAGGAGCAGACACCTTGTTCTACATTTTAACCAATCAGAAGTCAGAATTGACTGAGGTCATCATTGATCCTCATTAAACATTTTGAACTTAAACTACAGATCATCTTGTCCATAGCAAATTAAATACTAGAATTTTTTAAGTGTGCAAATGTTTTTCTGTTAACTGGCCCAAACAGGAAGGTTTGAAAAGGTCTAATTATCCAAATAAACAGCTGAAATTTGAACCGGTACACAACCAAACAACTTCATTACATTGAACCAAATAGCACCAGAATCACTGGATTATGCTGATTCAGTCAATCTGCTTTGACTCACTCATCACTTTATATTTTCCTCTTTTTTGTCTCCTTTATCCATCACTATGAAAAGCTACCAGTGCTGGAGATTTTTTAAATATTAAATAAGTCATGGGAAATGGTAGATGAGTGAGCAGCATTTGTGTTATGATGTTCAGTGTGAGTGTGACAATGTGCTTTACAATGACTCTCAGTCACCCACACAAATGGCTTCAGTCAGGACATTTCAACATGTGGAGCCACAGATCAAACCAGCAAACCCAAACCAAAGCCCACAGGAATGATCAAGACCAAAAGAAAATTGAATATGTGCTTTAATGACTTCTTAACAAAGTGGATCTGCTGCTGCGGCTGTTTGTTGCTCGGGAGTTCATCTTGTTATGTAATTTTTCAGCTTCAAACTGTCTCGCTCTGTCCTGCAGGAGCTGTGTCCACTTTCACTCAGCCCATCTGGCTTCAGAACACTGCATCACACATGAGCTTCAACTTCAAATACAATCAATTTGTGTTCAAAGTCCAAAATCCCAAAAGTTGCAAACAGACAAATCTCTGTGTCTCCTCATCTGTTACAACCACCCTGAAGCAGCTTTATGTGGCAAAATCAACCACAAAGAGTCACCTTTAAATTCATGGCGTGTGTTAACATAAAGTCACAAAACAACTAAGAAGCTCAGACCATGGTCTCTGCACCAGAAACCTCTCTCTTCTGATGCCTGCCCCGGAGCTTTTTATCACTTCAGTTCCAGATCAGGTGCATCTCGTTTGTCAATCACACCTGGCAGAGCTAAAGAGGACACAATAGAGGAAAAGAGACAACTGTTTGTTTGCAACATAACTCAAAAAGTTATGGACAGATTTTGATGAAATTTTCAGGAAATGTCTTTTCTGGGACAAGGAACAAATGATTAAATTTTGGAGGATGGATCCAGGAATTTGTTAAAGGATTCTTTATCATTATCATTGTGAGATAGGGGCATTTTCAACATATATGTATATAACTCCATGAAAAATACCCAGATTGCTTGCAAAAAAAATACAGGACATGGTCATGATAGTTTCTACAAAATGTACCAGTATGATCCGGATCCTACCAATATTCTGGATATTACGATACAGAACATGAGAAAAATAGGGGGTCGTCACATTTTTCGACACCGCGTGGTAACAAATGCAGATACAGACATGCAACTGGCACCAATTTGTAGCAGAAAGTCTGCTAAAACAGTAGAGTGCAAACAGATTTGATGTATCTCCAATGGTTACGGAGCTATATCCAGAAGAAAACCGCCATTACGGAAATGTCGATCTTCAGGTATAACTATTAAACTAAAAATGATATCAATGTAATTCCATTTGCTAAGGGTTGTTTTTATGGTCCAGGAATCCACTGAAATAGATAAATCAAAGGTAGGACTAATATTTTAGGGTGTAAGTCACAATAAGCTGGGGGAATAAGTTGGAGTGCTTTTCTAGTTTGCCTTTAGAATTCAGTGTTTATGTGAACCTACATGTGTGACCTTGATTCTGGGAGGAGCCTGGCACTGAGGGCAGCTGTTTACCTGAAGGCCTTTAAGGAGGAAAACAGGAAGGAGGAGATACAGGAGAGAGGAAATGGCTCTGAGCAACATGTAGAAATGGATTTGTTCTGCTCCATTACAACAAGAACGTGCTGTAATACTCCGCTGCATGAAGAGGCAGAGTTTGAAGCTGGAGGGTGACGAGACAATATAACAACACCATTAACTGGAGTGAGTCAGAGAGAGCTGGTCTGCATTAGAAACATGTGGGCACCAGCTGCAGCGGTGGGAAGTAACGAAGTACATTTACACAAGTATGGCACTTTGGTGCAATTTTGAGGTACTTGTACTTGAGTCTTTCCAGTTCTGCTCCTTACTTCTACTCAGACATTTCAGAGGAAAATGTTATACTTTTTGCTTCACTACTACTTTAAAGCTTTAGTTACTAGTACTAGTTAGTTAAGTTTGTTGTCAGATTACGATTATTAATGCTAAATATAGTCAACTACTAAATTCTGATGTATTATATAACAAAGTCAAAATTAGCTCTTCCTTAGCCAGCTGCAACATTAAAGCAATCAACCTATTAATTGCAATGATCTTGAAATGGGTGATTCCTCATAATGAGTACTTTTACTTTTGTAGTATATTTTGGTGCAAATACTTTACTTACTACTTATACTGGGTGGTGTTGCTACTTTCACTCCAAGAAAAAAAAAATGTGTATGTTACTTCTTCCACCACTGACAACCTGGGCATTTGAAAGGCATCATGGGACGGCAGGTAAGACCACTGCAGCTCAGAAACTGCTTTCCCCACGTCCCCCCTCTCTCTTTCTGAATCTGAAGTTTGGATGGGACTCGCTCACATCCACTGGAAATAAATCAAACCTCTACACAGGATCCAGCACCGAAACATCAGCCTTAACCGCTCAGCAGTAAATCTCGATGCAGCGACGCCAAACCTCAGGGCTCGCCGACCCTGCAGCGGCGGTGGGAACGAGCCCGACAGCAGGAGGAGGAGGAGAGAGTTTATCTGGTGAGACGATTGTTTGTGAAGCAGCTCTGGAGGAGGAGAAATGACTGAGTGTGACATCACAGAGGAAAGACAGTAGGAAGATGAGAGGACATCACAACTGGCTTTAATTTGAATATTGGATGGTGGCCATTAGAGTCGTCCACTGCCAATGTGAGGAAGATTCAGACCAAGACTTTGTCCAAAATCTGTCTCCCTGCATTTGGAGTGGATTCAAAAACAGAAGTGGTCGAGGTATGAATGGGACAATACATGGGGCATGAGACACGTCATCAGAAGACAGCAAAAGGAGTTGAAAGAAAACAAGCAATGTGTGGAGAGCCATCTTTTTTTTCTTTCTGCTGAGGCTGATGGGAATTAGGTATTTGGTCACCAATTGAAATTTAGACCTAATGTTGTAATGGTAGCAGTAGCAGACAGGTACACAAGGGAGGATGACTTCCCCGGACGGCAAATGTAAGTTGACTTTGACTTGACTAATCACCTGTTTCAGATGAATGTAGCGAAGGGAGCAGATAGGAGATGTGGTCGGGAACGGAAACAGTCCAAAAGTCAGGTAGTAGACAGGGCCGAATATAAGACAGGGCGAGACGACAAGGTGAACCAGGGGCAGTCGAAGGGTCCGAAAACCGGTGACCACAGGCAAAGATAGGAATAGGAAGACGGGCACAGGTACTCGAAGTTGGTGATAGGAAGCAAAGATCAGGAACTCACAGGCAGGCAGGTAATCAACATGCTGAGTTGGCAACGGGAATTAAATCTGGAAATAAACGCTGGAAAGTCCTGAATGTGGAAGAACAATCTGGCAAAGAGTGAATGATGATCCTGTGGGGTTTAAACACTGTCTTGATTGTGATTGGTTGCAGGTGAGAGCACAGGTGAGCAGGGAGGTGGGAGTGTCTGGCAGGTGAGGTGGGGGTGTCTGAGTGAGAACAGAATTACGGCAGGAAGAAACTGTGATAAATGATGGTACTAAAGGGAAAGTTGGGCAAGTCCTTACAGTTCAGTCTCTGGGGGATGTGAATGTGTGAAGCTAATTTCATGGCAACAGTTGTTAAGACATTTCACTCAACATGACATAAATATCAACCACATGAAGCCAAACGGAGTCAACTAATATCCAGGACACCTCCAGGTGTTAATCCAGAAAAACCCACTGACCCAGAATCAGATACACTTCCAGCTTCTTAGCGGCTGCGTGTAGGAACACTGCGGTTTGGTAATCTGACCTGAGATCTGCAGCTGAAGGGAGCGAGTCCAACTTCCATCAGCTGACATCAGGTTGTGCTTGACCTGCAGAGCGTTCAGCATTTTAGCTACATGTTGTTAATCTGCTTAACTGAGCTTTAGAGAGATGGAGTTTCTCTCTCTCTGTTTCACACACACACACACAAGCCCACTGTCATCCTTTCTCACACACAATTTCACACACACACACATCAGTGTTTCCATCCCTTCAGAGGACATCACATTGACTTGCATTAATTTCCTACAGTTACTCTGAATTTAACTATAAGCACTACTTGACTTACCCCAAACCTTCACTTTAACCCCAGTAAAATTTAATGATTTACATTATGAGGATTTGAGTTTGTCCCCATAAGGAAGGCAGGTCCCCATAAGGCGAGTTTGTAAACAGATTTATGACCCCACAACATGAGTGACACACACACACAATCTCACCGTGCTCCATCCTGTCTGGTTTCATTTCCTCCCTCTCACCTTTCAGACCCTGTTACACAGTCTTATCCCCATCTGTCTCTTCTTCCTCTTTGTCCTCTCCAACACACAAAAAAAACTGGTTTCAGCATTTTCTATCCGCAACATTTTCTGTTTTATACATTTACATGATGTGTAATTAGCTGATGAAGCTCGCTGCTGCCAGTTTGACAGATTGGAACCAAAAACCAACCTTTTTTTTTTTAAAGTCTTCATGCACAGTGTCGTCTTTGTGCAGAACAGAACCACTCAATTATGAATTTTATGTATTTACACTAACTACCCACTCTGGTTGCAGCGTTGGCCAGCGTCTACACATGGTTTACACCAGCTTCTCCAAGAGCAACATGCCCGCAAAGTGAGTTACGCAAAGCTCGCATGAAGTCACCCGACTGTCTGCCTCGTCCGCTTTTCACCGCCGCAACCAACAAACATTTGTTTTGTCCTCTGTTGGTTGTGAACGCAGACAGCTGTCGATGCATGTCCTAATAAGTGTTTAACGTCTGAGCCACAGAGAGACGTTTGAGGCCGCGTGGAACCGCAGCGCGCCGGGCCAAACGGCAGGTTTTGTGGGATGCCAGCAGGGGTTGGAACGTCCTCGTGGGCACGAGGTTTCGGCTCCACGGCTTCAGGTTTGGACGAGGGAAGAAAAAACATCATGTCTTCAGCACGGAGAAAACAAACCCTACAGTCTTCTCTTTATTTTAGCAGTTTACCAGTTGGCTGCTTTCCCCAAACCAGAGTAGTTGTTACATAAAAAAAATAGTTTAGTATTTCAGAATGAAACAAAGCAGTAATGGTTCCTCAGTAAACATGTGACAACTGGAGCTGGAGTTTATGTTGGAGCATTTACTTGCATGTGAATGGTTGATGGCACCTAATCAAGTTCCATTTACAGAAGAAGGAAAGAGGCGGCAGCTGAAAGCTCAGGGGAAAAGCTCAGCATCTTTTGATAGACATGACCAGTAACCAGTAACCAGTGCAGGATGAACAGATTACAATGAATCATATTCATGAAGTTAGATTTTTAGGGTGCTACATGACCTGGAGACTTCAGATCTCTCACACCATGTGAAACATATATGAATGGGATATTTATGAGTTTGTCACATTTGTGTTCAAGACTCAAATCCCTCACAAGTGGCCAGCACTGGAAAAACACTTCATCTGGTCTGAAGGAAAAAGTTTCCAGCTTATGTTTGCTTTTAGAAAGGCTGCAGAAAGTCGTAGTAAAGATTACTGATTAATGTCTTCTTCACCACCTTCACTACATCGCCTGGTGTGCATGGTGACACATGAAAAACCAGACAATCATCATCGGTTCATCCTGAGGGAAACATGAATATGGAATTTAATTGCAGTCAGAGCCATTCAAAACTACATGTGACAACCTCACGGTGGCGCTACAGGAAAAGACAGAGGATCATCAAAGTCATTAAGATTCATCCTCTGGGTACCATGAATGTCTGTGAAAAGTTCAACTGCAATCTATCAAACAGTTGACAGACATTAGCATCCATCCAGCAACGATGCTAACGTGGCAAAAAAAAAAAAGTAATTTTTTGTTTTTCTGTCACATTTGGTGTTTTTGTGTGACGAAAACTAACTTGGGTTTTTTTTATCACGTCTAGTTACAGTTGTGAAAATACGACAGGAGCAATTCAAGCAACACCACTATTGGTCCATTGTGCATCGTTGTGATTTTGCACATGGCGTCTAAATGAATGCGCATGTAAGTGCATGTGTGTGGAGAAACAGAGAGAGAGAGAGAGTTCCTCATCACACACTAATGATAACGGACACCGGAGCGAGCGGCTGACGGGATGTGTGGTGTTTTCATATGAGGTCACCTTCTCCTCTCCGTTGTGAGTCCTGGGATGAGGTCACTCCTGAAAACATTTACCTTCCTCTTTACCGAGTTAATTGTCATTTCCTCCGTTTGAGTTTGAAATAACAACAGTCGCTCTGTAACAACACTGAAGAATCACCTGTTAGCCGTTAGTTATTCCACTGTGTTAACAGCATACACATGTCTGTCTCTATTCTCTCCATTAGTGGGGCTTTATGTGTGTGTGTGTGGCTCTCAGTTACAAATTCACAGAGGTTTTAGCTTCGGTATTATGATCCTCCAGATAATCTCTCTCACACACACACAAACACACAGAAGCTTCGGTTCCTCTTTCAGGTTTAGATAAATTCTGCATCATGTGAAAAACTGGTTTCTCTAAAAGCCGCTGTCTGATCACCACGCTCACTTTGTTTTCATATAAATAGTTTATTAGTATCAGTAACATGTCAGAAGGATTTTCTTTCCCTCCATCTTTATGTGGATAACATACCAGAAGTAGAAACAGACAGCGATAGAAAATGAGAGGTTATAAAAATAAGAGGATATACGTGCATGTGTGTGTGTGAGTGTTTTGCCGAGGAAGAGTAAATCTTGGAGTACAAAAAAAAAACCTAATCCCAGTCACTGTTTCTAGAAAGGATTCCACCCGGTTCATAATCCGAGACGCTGAGCGGTTTATACTCAAGAGAAGGAACAAGACAATAAATCCTTCCATATCCCAGAGTGCACCTCACTTCTGCCAGCGTCCCACATTTTCATTGTCTAATCGTTTCCTGTCTCCGTCGAGGAACGGCAGCGAGGACGGTCGACTCGTTTCTGCGTTTGTTGCTCTCAGTTTTTTTAAAGTACAGTTGACATCCATATGAGTCAGTTCTCCTCCATTAAACCTCCTAAAGTCATAATAGGCTCCATCAAACCTTTCACAGTCACTTGATGACGGGTGGTGCGATGGAGGCTGAAGGTGCTTGTCCTTGTTCTCTGGATCGTCCTCGTCCTCTCCTCCATCTGTCCACCTGTCTTCACCTGATGCCTGTTGGCAGAAGAGTCGAGTGAAGATCAAGAAATTCATCCTTTCATTTCCTTTTCACACCCAAAACGAGTTATTTATTTCATGCAAAAAGTTACAAAGGCCTAAATAACATTTTTACATTCAGCTGATGACTGTGACTCACAGGAAGTCAACAGGAAGTCAACAGGAAGTCACATCGACCCCCTGACCTTATGATTGCAGGATACTCTAACTGCAGGCCCTCCATGGTAATATAATCTGATCCACTGATATCAAAGTAATTTAAAGGAAAATTTTAGGCTAAAATTATTATTATTACTTTTAATGGATTTTACAGTCTTTGTTATTTTGTTTACAGCGAGTCCCAGTAAGTTTGTATTTAATGTCATAGATGCAAAGCTGCAGACTGACTGACAAATTCTTGTCCTGGGGTCAAACCATTTACTAACCCTGCTACACAAACATTTACAACCCTTCCGCCCCCCCGCCCACACATACACACACACACACACACACACACACACACACACACACACACACACACACACACACAGTATAATTTAAGAGCCCATTCAACTCAATTTTAATACATGTTGGAACTGGGAAAAAGCATTTCTACCAGTTCTTCTGTCTGTAGTTGGCTCTGGTTCAGGAGAGACATTTAGATAATGGGGAGTGAGGTTTAGGAAGGTGTGTGTGTGTGTGTGTGTTTGTGTGTGTGTGTGAAGGGGGTGTTGCCCAGAGGGAAGGGTAATTCAACAGAGAGGAAAAACCTCAGATCTCTTATCAGCTCCTTCTGGTGTCATTAGACACATTCAGACAGGAGCAGCCTTCACATGGCAACACACACACACGCACACACACACACACACACACACACACACATATCTGTATGCTCTCACCATTGTCTGTGTCTGAGTTTGGGCTGATGTGCCGTTTGTTGGTGCACATGCACTCCAGGTGATCCTCCAGCTTCACCTGCACCTCCCTCAGTTTGGGACGCCTCCGCACGTACTCGACCTTCGCCACCTGGAGAAAGAGAGAGAGAGAGAGAGAGAGAGAGAGAGAGAGAGAGAGCGAGAGAGATGATGGATGATGCAAGAAAGAAAGCATTTCTCAACTATTCTACCAAGAAACACCTACTCAATGTTTGGTATAACTTCGAATCACAAAATGGCCGACACTGACCCTCCATCTAACAGCAACTGTCCAATCACAGCTTTGCAACCGTGGCTCACTAACTGGCTGCAGCTTCATATTGTACTGGTCTGTTTACTGTAACAGACAGATATGAAAGTTCCAACTCTCCACCAGAAAGTGCATGAGCGCATTTGCCAAAATGCCGAACAACCAAATAATCAACATAACCATCAAAACGTTGAGCGTGCTGTTTTTGCCAGGAGCTGATACTGCGTGGAAAATAAATGAAACATGCAGAGAACAGGGAACAGTGATATGATGGTGATGATTGAAACAAAGATCATCTGGTCACCACAATAATCCAGTGCACAACTCAACCCTCACTCTTAAGAACAAGACCGAGAGATACTTGAAATCTCAAACAGCAACTTGTTTTCCAGCCTCAGACTTGAATCTGCTGACTGTCATCCCCGGCAGCAGCGAGGTCGAGATGCTAATGCTGCTGTTATCTTTCCCTCTCTCTCTCTCTCTCTCTCTCTTCGTCTCACACATGGACGCACCACCTGAACCTCAGCTCTGCCGTTTCCCCCTCTGGCTGTGCGCGAGCGCTTCCTTGCACTCGTGACCGTTCGCCCTCTGAACGCTGGATCTCAGCGCATGTGAGTGACTTTATTTTTGATTTCCTCTGTCCTTTCATCTCAGATTGGGTATCAGCAGGCCAAAGCGCAGAGAATCAAACTCGCCCTCACTCTTTTTATTTTCCCTCAGCCTTTTCCCTCACGACCTCTGGCAACACACACAAATACCTTTCCTCATTTCTCTATCTCTCACTCTTCTTATTTCCCACTTGCTTTCTGTCAGCTCCTGCTTTTTAATCTTATTTGTTTTATTGAGTTTCTTTGCTTTTTTTGGTCTAATTTAACAAACTTCAAACTCCCTTTAGATAAGCACTAATTACAATCTATATATCAATTTGTGCATGAGACATTACATTATAAATATCAATATTGATTAAATAAATTCTCATGATTTAAAAATTCTTGTGTTCAGAGCACACACGCACACACGCACACACACAACACACAACACACACACACCTTGGGCCAGCTCCCAGTTGGAAGCTTGTGTGAACCAGGGTTTACTGAGTCTTATTTCCAACTCTGGCAGAGATCAAAAAGCAGCTATTATGTTCTTGAACTAACTAACTTACTGCCAGACTCTCAATCACACACACACACACACACACACACACACAATGGTCAAGCTGGGGAGAGTAATTGCTTTTGGCAGGTGTGCAGTGTATAACTCCTGTAAATGGTTAAGTGGGTGTGTGTTTACATGCTCGGTGCCATCGTTAGTTTTGTGTGTGTGTGTCGGTGCCATTGAAAGACAAATAACAGAAGCCTCTTACAAAACCTTGGTGGAGTGATTAATGGCCAGTGTGCCAACATGTTGGAATGGTGAGAATGAATGTTTAGAAAGGAACAATTCTGCCTCCTCTGCTGCCCTTTAGTTTGTTTCGTTCATCACTGTCACGCTTGTCATCGCCTCCAGCAGCCTCTAACCCGTCTGTTTCAGTATTATGCTGATGGTCTAGTGCAGGAATTAGTCTTTTCTTAAATGGTTGAAAATGTCAATGGATCCACTGTCTGAATGTATTTTGTACCTTGACGGTGCGGTGGTGCTTGCGTGCCGCCTGACATCTCATGTTGCTGGTGTTGCAGCAGCCGGTGCAGCGTTTCACCTCCACGCAGGGCGGCCAGATGATGAAGTTGGCTGAGGTGGGATCCACCTGGCTCCTGGGGATCTCATAGATGGCTGTTCGCACCTTGCACACCGCCGGCAAGGCCTCTTCCACCACTGCAGGGGGACCAAAGGGTCAAAGGAGACTTAGCAGGAAACAACCAGAACCAAATATTGAGTTAACTCTGTTCCATCTGTGGGACATAAGCACTGTGGAGAAGTACTAGAACTATGTTGTGTGGATACTTTTACTTAGGTTAAGGAAGATAGAATATTTCCTCCACCATTGAAAATATCTGCTGATTTCATTGGGTTGGGTGTTAAAGGGTTAACACATTATTCAAGTAATATGCAGGAAGAATGTCAATGTCACACCAACTTTTATTCCACCGTGGTTCAGTTTCTGAGACCTTGATGTGTGTGTGTGTGTGTGTGTGTGTGCGTGTGTGTGTGTGTGTCTCACCAGTGCTCCTCCTGTGTCTGGTGTGTGTGTGCGCTCTCTTCAGGTCGGGGAAGCTGTGAGAGAAGTCCTTGTGGTAGCTTTGTTTGGTCTCCTCGATCACCTCGTTCTCTGGATGAAGACACAACAGCACACACACACTCAGACGTCACACACTCTCACCGTCAACAACACCGTTCATAAATATTCCTCTGATCTCAAACACACTAAGACGCATCTTAGGATAAAACACGTGAATAAAATTTCTTGAGGTCTGACCCACTGGCTGATAACAAAAACGTGAAGGATGAGGATGTTGACATGCTGCAGCAAGTTGTTTATTACAGGCGTCTTTATCAAGTCTCTCCTCATCAGAGCACAAGTTTAACCAGGTTATTCTAACTAAGTTACGATGTTTGTGTCTGTCAACAGGTTACTGAGTTCTCGGCATGTAAATGTAGCCTGTGAGAAAAACATAGCCCGTCAGCGCGTCTGTCAGATACAAATCTAATTCATCAGGAGTTCACTCGTGGGTTATCAGGACTCAGCAGCTGAGAAAATGTCGAAGGTTGAGCCAAAACTTAAAACATCTTATAAAAGCATGGACGCTAATCAGGTCACAGGCCAAACTGGCCGAGGGCTGGGACGGACAATTAGGCTTGATGCATTCCTGTTTGTCCACATGATTGGATGTCGTCAAGAGCCACAATATGCTCAAAAAGAACATTTGTACAATGTGGTATTCAACCGGGTCAGTAGGCAAAAGTATTCATCGTTTTCCAGAATGATTTGGTGTGACCTTCGAGTGTGAAAAACCGGCCGTCATTAAGATGAGCGAGATGCAATGATTGTTTAAATATGAGGGTAACAAACTTTCTGTCGCCCCTAAAAGCCATTTATGGTGTTGAACTTGTTTTGTACACATGAAAAGTGACAGAAAGTCGTGTCCAGATTGAAAAGGAGAGGTCGAACCCTCCTTGCTTTCTCATCTCTGTTCAACTGGCCAATCACGGCGTCAGTTTCAGAGGGTCGGTTACAGAAAGTTACTGAAAAAATTGGAATTTTGACTTCGGAAAAGAGTCATCCAACGAGCACTTCTGATGAAGTACTCATGCCTCGACATTCGATTCTCTACCACAGATAGTAGTAAAGGTTCATAGATATCTGCACCACAGATAACTGTTCACTCTATCTCTGCCCAGAAATAGACTCAATCAAGACTAACACACATCAAATGACCATTACACATACACTGGGCATGTGTGTGCTGGTGTTTGGTGTTTGCCTCGTGTGCTTGAAGGTCAGCAGTGCCCGTGATTCATTATCCATGTTGAATGAAACACTGATAGTCGAGGCTTATAGATAAATATAGGCTGATGCTTGATTTCTGAAAGGTGTCACGTGATAGGGGCATGACCACTCAGGGAAGGAAGACCTGGGCTTAAAGCATAATAAAATACATAAAAGAAATGATGATAATATATAAGCCACATATTCAAAAGAATCGAGACAAGCTCACATAAAACAAAGGAAGACTGATAATAAGATGACTCTGAGCCTTTAACACTTTGATTGATTGCTGCCAAAATGCAGCCAAACCAGAAATGTTCATGTGTAATCCTAAAACTCACATGTGTTGTTTAAACTCAGCCTGAACTGAAGCTAAGTCTGTTTTATATCTGGTTTATATTTAACTGTACAGAGACAAATAAATAAACCTTTAATCACAACAGGCTGAAAAATCCAAGCTGATGTTTAGTTTAGTGATGATTTAAAGTCTAACATGGGCTGAGAGACTGTATCTCCACAGGCAGGTTTTTATACTGAGCTCTTCCTTTGTGTGTGTGTCTGTCTTTGTGTGAGTCTTTGTGTATGTGTGTGTGTGTGTTTATCGTGAGATGCTGTAAAAAGTCAATCAAGTGTTTCCAAAGTGTTCACAGATCCATTAAACCATTTCAACGCTCAGCACTGCCAAACCACAGGATATCCACAGACTCATTTATGGTCAATAAATTATGAGCAAAGTTTGTGTGTGTAGTTCAATGTGTGTGTGTGTGTTTGTGTGTGTAAGAGAGGGGGAAGACAGAGAGAAAGATTCCCGGATATCAGCATAAATGATGTCTGGGCAGGACTGTTTTAATTTGATTCTGAATACCAAACCTCACACTTCTTTGTGTGTGTGTGTGTGTGTGTGTGTGTGTGTGTGAGCTCACACACGCAGTCACGCACACACGCCTGCCTATGTGCACAATGTGCTTCTAAAACACAACAAAGTCCACCTTCGACGTTTCTCTCTCTCTCTCTGTCTGTGTCTCTCGCCCTGACATGCAGGAATTTGAGCATGAATTATACATAGCAACACAGCAGCCTTCCAGCGGGCCCTGCTCTCCAGCCAATAATGGGCAGCATGACAACAGCATAATGAAGTGAGCCACTTGACCCCCGCCGAGCCGGGGAGCCGTCACACTCCCACATTTGCATCTCAATGATGCCAGGATTAATGGTGGCACCGCTCGGAGCGCCAGACATTAAAAAATGAATCGAGTGGTTTTTCACAGGCAACCAGAAGTTCAGAGCAGAAGAAAGTTTAGAGTTTGACTCGGGGCGTAAATGCAATAGAGCAGTTTTGTGTTATTGCCTAATGTCTCACCTCAGTGATTTATTCTGATTTATTACCTGGATAATGAGAACTGGCACCTACTGTGTTTATTGAAGGCGAATGTTGGCGTATGAGTTATGGCCAGTTTGGTTTGCTTATGTAATGTTTAATTAATAGTTTCTGGTGTTTTTAAAAGCACTTTAAACATCAGTTGCAGATTGAAATGAACGACTCTTCCAGCGAAGACAGATGCAACACAAAGCAAGACAGAGAGGTCACCATTAAGTTTTTAAGGGGAAATGTTTTTTATTTCCAGGTGGAGACGTGAGCTGCGTTCCAAATCACAACCTTTTTCTTTTTACTTTCAGCTCGAACTGTTGCACACAGTATCCACACAATCAAGACAAACTAGCTCATATCACTGCGCCTTGAACTCTGACATCCATCACAGTCTGTGGCACAAACCTTGAACTAAAAAGAAAAGTGCAATTTGAAACACAGCTAATGAGCATGTCGTCTGTCTGCTCTGTGAAAAATCTTCCGCTGCAGAGGATTGTGGGTCAGAATAGCCCAAAGAGCACGCTGGCTAACATACTGCGATGCGACCGGATGCAGTAGGACGTCCTGGTATTTCTGGCATGCCACATTGGCCACACTATGTGTTGGGAGATGCTAAATATTTTTCTAGCATGCTGTGAATTTCCTCAAGGGGATGAATAAAGTATCTACCTAAATAGTCTGTAGTATGAGTATTGGAACGCAGCCACAGATTTCCTCTTAGCACACACGAAGCAAAAGAAAACCAGAATGAAAAACGTCAAAACCATAGTTTCATGGAAGCTGCCTATTGAGCTTTAAGTGAATTAATGACAGTAAATAGGTTCCTCTAATTGAAGAAAATTAGCTAATTCATCAAAATACTTCGAGTCTTTGGAGAAACCAACAGGAAGTTTGGTAACAGAGAGACGACCAAAGAGCACTTACATAATTTTGTGGGATTCAGTTAGGGGATTTGAAAAAGAGTGGTATGGCGATATCCCAACTTTTAGTGTTAAGCATGATGCAGCTCTCTTCATCAGACCACCACGCCTGCTAAAGGCTCACATCTTTAACTCCACTTCCTCTGCAGCTTCTGACACTGGCTCCCCATTAAAAAGCCTCCAAGCCCAAGACAAGACGACCCTGCTTACATCACTGTGACATCATGCTTTTTCTGATTTCTCAAAGCTCCTTCAAAGTCACGGGTTGAGTTTGGCTTAACCAGTAAACTGCTTCTGATGTGTAAAACTGGTGAAATGGCCCTTTAAAGAAACGTTTTCTTTACACTTCAATCCAGGTTTACCGTTGGCAGCGGCTGATAAAGACAAAGTTAACTCGGCCTCAGAGTTCATTCAGGTGCAAAAAGCAAGGCTGGCTGCTGGATATCAACATCTATATCAACATATCAGCATCCTCTCACTGATCTGGCTTCAACTAACACCTCCATTCAGAGTCTGTCAAGGCTCAGACAGGGAGGGAAGCTGCAGCTCTGACCGACACGTGGAAGCTTCTGATGTTCGTCTGCAGCGTCAAAGCAAAGGTCTTTCAAAGCTACAGGGACATCGATCCTTGTTCTTCTGTCAATGAAATGCTATAATGAGACTGATGCAACCTTTGCTCCTAATTTCATAAATCAGCATATATTTCATCCTCATAATAATCCCTCACCGTGAGCAGCTGAGCAGGTACATGTGCATCAGGGTGTTCACATCACGAGCATCTTTTTTTTTTTTTTTTGCAGAGTAACCTCATTTGGCTGTAAAGCTTTCTAATCCAGCTGGTGGCAGTGACAGAGTTGTATTATAATGAAGCGCTTTACCTACGGAGTCTATCTCGAGCAGCCGCTGGAGGTCGCTGATGCTGCGGATCTCGCTGCGGGAGAGGCGCTCCAGCAGCTCCCGGGGGAGAGGAGACTCCTGTGGGGACAAAGTCAGACCATGAGCCGCTATAATGGGGATGGAGCTGCAAAGTTGCGCCTGTTTGTGCGTAAAGGGCGCAAAAGCATGCAAACATCACTCATGTGCAAACTCAGTGTGCGCAAACTGTGCGCGTGTTTCTGTGCGTAATGACGCACAGTGGGTTTAATGTTGCATGTGCCGCAGTTACTTGTTGAGTTTCTGAATGAGTTGCATGAAATGTGGAACAAATCAGAGTCAGCAAATATCAACTACAGCAGTTCAGCCCTGCTCACCTCAGCAGCGGTGCGGATCAGGCAGAGACAGCCGGCCAGGAGGTGCAACACCGCGGCTCTCATCTCCTCTCACATCCGCCGCAGAGGCACCAGGACGAAGCGAAGGTCCGCTGCAGGAGCCCGGCTGTCGCTCCCTGGTCCCGGGAGCCCACACACATCCCTCGGGGAGAACTGGCCACAACCAGGACTTCAATGACAGAGCGAGCAAGGAGGGTGTAAAAGTGAAGCTGCTGTTTCAGGTCCTGGGTGAAATGCGGTTAAAGAGCAGAGCCAAGCTGGTTCTGCTGCTGCATTCACGGTCCGTCGGTGCAGAGGTTTTCCAAAATAATGTTCAAGTCCAACTTTCACAGCTGCACAAACTTTTGTCCAGAAGTTTTCAAACCATCAAACCCAGTTGATGTTCAGCAGAAGAAAGAGCAGGTGTCCAGTGGAAATAGGAAAACCTTTCTCTTACATTCACACATCCAACAACATCCATCATTTTATCCTCAGTATCATCCGCTCACTGTCCTCTGTGCATCCGTCCTGCAGCTGTGCAGCATCTGTACATGCAAATCATCAGTTCAGTCTTAATGAATCACCAGCTCTGTCCTGTGTATGAGGAGGAAACAGCATCAATAAAAGCAGAAGAAATCCTCCCCGGTCTGCAGGTCGCAGGAGTCTGATGCCGGTTCCCTGCGCTCCTGTGATTGAATGAAGTCTGGATGCTTCCAGCCGCAGGATATAACCGTGCGCGCCCCCGCGACACTGCACCGAGCGCGCGCCTCCCATAATGGACTACAGGACAATGTTGAAGCACAAACCGCGATTGTAAACTACAGCAAAAGCAAACAAACAAACAAAAACAACTTCATATTTTCCAAACATTTAAGTTTTAAGTTCTGAACATTGATTTTATGTTTAATGGTTTTCAGATACCATTTTCACATCATATCTCTTTTCCATGATAGATAAATCAAAATTGATTTTTTTGTTACACTGACAGCTGATGATGATAAACCTGTACATCACTAACGACTGAGCCACTCTGTGTTAATAAACTGTCTTTATGGAGGCTAATTAATAACCTATATCTGAAATCATTTGTGAATCACGTCTCCCTTAAATTATCCTCCTCTCCTCCCTTAACTCTGTGTGTGTGTGTGTGTGTGTGTGTGAGGAAGATCATTGACCGTGTCAGTGTTTAATTGCTGTGTAATAAAGCTCATTAATGAGTGTCCAGACCAGAGACCGTGAGAGCGACAAGTCCACCCTTTAGTGCACAAGAGGAGACTTGGTGATGGTGGAGCTCTGAGGTCAAGGGGTCATCCATGTTCGAATTTGGAAGAGCTTCCCATGGGGTGCGCTGACAGGAATTGGATACAGAAAAAAAAGGATGGACACAAAACTGTTTACTAAACATTGCCAAGTCTGAAGTAATGAAATCACGATGCTGTCACGTCCTTCTTCTGGCCCGTCTTCCTAAAGTCTAACACGGCCTGTTTGCTTTGTCTTCTGCTTTTTGTCCCCCATGTGTCTCCTAAATAACTAATGTCATGGCCGTTTTTAAAGTATCTCCTTCTTCCCACGGCATCACCTAATATAAAAAACAAGCTTGGGTAAAGTTGTCCAAACATTGTGAAGAAGCTAAAGTGATGTTTTTCTGCTTCTTGTGGTGGTCACGCAAATAATGACTGTGTTCCCAGCAAATTAGGAAGTAACATGATGAAACCTCTGAGGAAGGAATTTCAAACTTTAATCAAGTAGTTATAGATGTAACCAAACAAACCTTTAGCTTAACAATCATCTGTAGTGGTTCTGGAAAGCAACAAGAAATTATTGGCTTTGGTATCAGATCAGAAAATTCACTAACTTGGTTAGTTTAGAAAAGCAATGACAAACAACCTGAATTGTAAATTTGGTTGGAGTAAAAAGGCGAGATAGCTAAAAAATGTCAAGGAAATTTTCAAGAGCATTGTAAGTTCATTTTCAAACAGAGTTTCAACCTCACCCGGAGTGTAAACGAAACACCACTAATCAGGACCTTTAATGTGCATCTAACTGAGAGTCTGTGCCATGAAAAGCGGTTTGCGTTTCTCCATTTCTTCGGGTTGGTGAAAGAAATTGTTGAAGGAATGTAAAAGACTTTCAGAGCTAAAGCTTCATAAAGCAGCGCTGGAATCTGGAAATCCAGCCTCAAGCATTCAAACATGCACGTACACATTGACTCTCCCTTTGCAATTTATACAATATCCTTCATCCCACCACACACACACACACACACACACACACACACACACACACACACACACACACACACACACAGTCATTAAAAAAAACAGTTAATCTGACTCAAAATTACAGGTTCCTGCGAGGACAAAGAAAAGAGACCAAGACAAGAGAACAAAGAAGGGAGAGAAGGAGGAAAAACTGGGCAAGAATGGCAGAGATAAGAAGCTTGTTGATACCAAGATGAAGCCTATTTGGATGAAAGAAGACGACAGTGTGTGTGTATGTGTGTGTGCAGAAAATCCAGGCTGTGTTGGACCAAACACTCTACCAATTAAAGCCCATTTAGTCTGACAGAGGCTAATACCATCACAACAGAAATCCACCTCTGTCTCTCTCCCTCCATCTCCCCTCGAATGGCTTCAGTAGACCCGACACACACACACACACACACACACACACACACAGACAAAGAACCGGAATGATGGAGGGGAAACGGGTCAGAACCGATTCGGATCTTGAATGGCGACACACTCACGCCGTGACGCTGTCACTTCCTGCTGGCAGCAGCAGCTCTGATGCATCCCACTCGTTCTGTTTTGTCTTCTTTCTTTCTTGTTTCTCTTCCGCTGGCCGTTGTCTTTCTCTTGGCCAGTCGAGCTCCCCGCTGTCAAAAGCTCAAGTGTGACTGTTACAGACAGAGGAGAGAGGAAACTCTGAAAATGCACGAGCAGCATTTTCTCAGACAGTCTTAAGTTTATCATCACACCAGAAAGCGACCGAGCGAAATAAACCCCACATCTGAAATATCTGGTTGTGGATGACTCTGCAGTGCTGGACAGTCAATTCATTCAATGAAGAGCTATTAAAGAGGTGAAAATATCTCCATTGTCGGGACAATAAATTTACACAATTTACTCTTAAGCCATATTTGCACCATCAACCTGTGTCTGCAAACTATTGCTCTTTCAAAGCAGTTTATTCTCCAACAGAGGAGGTTTAATAAAAATGGATGGTTCAACACATTTAATAAACCACATTAGCTTTGACTGTTTTGGACTCTGACACCTGAAAGGTCAGCACTCTAGCGACAGTTTGCTATTGGTCAATAGCGCAAGATTTGAGTCAGTGTTCACCAGAGTTTAAAGGCAGCACCAGCTGGATTTGTTGGTTGCAGGTTGTAAACTCATCATTCAAAGTTGTCTCCTCCGTCTGAAGTTTCCTCTTGGACGATAACTGGCACCTGGTTCACATTTTCATACGCTGACACTAATTATTGTCATTTTGTTTCACTATGTTTGCATCTATTAAATGCGGCACTAATTTTTGTTGTGTTGTGGGATTATATGGTGCACGATACAGTAGACAGGCAGTGGTTTCTTTGTTTGTAAAAGCTATTGGGATGTCAAAAGAAATTCTATATGACGTGTCTTTACATTTTTGCTTGTGCTAAACGTGTGTATTTTTTAAAAATCAAAGTCAGATCAATGTTTTGTGATTGTTGATGCACTGGAAATGTGCATTCTATTACGTTTACTGAAGTTAGAGCTGTATAAACCTTCTGCATAGAAACTCCTATAAAACACATCTATTTGACCATCAAGCTAAATATAGAGCTTTAGTTCCTTGTATTAAAAAGTTTTCCTCCAAACTGGCAGAGCATTGAATTCATTTTCTTTATACAGTCTCCTCCTCCTTCTTCTTTTTTCTCCCACACAACTTTCCAAGTGGAGTAGATATTTTATAGAGTTTATTTATAACAAACCAAGGAAAACTTAATTTCTCGTATAGCTTTTCCAGTTCTTTTCCTGGAAGCAGACTGACGCAAATACAGTTCGCATCATATTGGGGTTTGGTGACCTTGCTCAGGAGCACTTGAGCAGTGTTTGGTCCACTCCATACAAACTGATCTCCCATCCAAAACCATGCTGCCGCCACTGATGAGAGGAGACTTAAATGAAAATATAAGATTCGGGGAGGAGGGTGTTTGGAGATATGAGCAGTTTAAGAGACAGAGCGGCAGTAAAAGTTAATCCAGCAGGGGATAAAAAGTTTTTACGAGGAGGTTGAGGGTTAAGGGCTATCCCGGAATTTATTCACAAAACCAAACACATGGTGGAAAAAACCCTTTATACACGTTTTTCCGCCCCTTCTCTCTTCAATCCATCCGACATTAATTATTAAAGCGCTTTCCAAAAAAAAGTCAGAATGGATTTCACCGTTAAAGCCGGAGTAAGTCCACTATTGGACACCTGCCAGAGCCTATTGTGCCACGCATGAATGTTTGGTTATCAGCCAACTGGAGACTTATCCCGGATTACCATCTCAAATATGCCGGCATTTACCTACATGTAATGCTACCACCACCACCACCCCCCCACCCCCCCGTGCACCAACCACCCCACCCGTCTGTTCATCACAGGCCACAAGGCTCTGAGAGAGAATGCTTTATTTAGGTCTGTTTGGCAAAGTGAAAACACAGGGCCCTTGTGCTGTGTGAAGACAGAGAGCCAGCTTAACTGGAAGGGGCATACAGTAAGAGCTGGACCTCCCACCCGTCTGAATCTGATTTACTCTACAGTGAAGACTCAACTGGAGAGCACTCGCATGCAGAGCGCAGGCCTCCACAAAGGCTGCACACATTTCTGATTATGTTACTTAAACAATAGATAGATGTTGATAAATGTTTAGTGTTGCATCTGGATCTGTATCGAAATACCTGAGGTGACAGAGAATCATGGGATACAAACATGTGAGTGCAGTAGCTTGTGAGACAATGTTTTATTTATTTAGAGTGAGAGTGAATATTTCAGCGGTTTTAGTTAAGAGTGATTCTAATCGAATCCCTCAGAGGTCATTGTTTATTCCAGATGTTGGTCTCCACACACACCTCCCTCACCCACGTTGTTAGATTAGGAGAAAGAGGCATAATGAATAAATTAGACCCCATTGTTTGGAAACGTTTTTTTTTAAGTTTTTGTCAGCATAAATCCAAACACACAGCTCCTACAATGACTTTGCTCTGCCAGTAACCAACCAGCTAATGGTCAAGCACAGTTTTATAGACGGGTGGAGTTACCTAGTCATCCCGACTTACACTTGATTTATGGAACTAAAGCCGAGTGCAAAGTGAGTCATCAACAATATTGAGTTTTACAGAAAGAAGAAAAAGACATGATTAGCACATATTTAACAGGAGGGACACAAGATCAGAACTTGGAAAATGTTTTTAACATTTCACTGTTTTCATTATTTCAGATCTCTTAAAATTCCTCCCTTGGAACCAAAGAGAGTGACTTGTTCCCCGAGCAGTGGGAGAACAGAATATCCTAAAATAACAGGGTCAAACACATGACCTCCTCAGTGGAAGTAATCAAGAATCACAGAAGACAAAAAAAACTGCTGCTTTCATACAACTTTGACTCCAGAAAAGTTAATAAAATCCAAATGCAAACAAACTGTGTTTACTGACAACAGTTTTACAAAGTGTTTCTGAGTCCACATAATAATATCCTTCATACAAAAACATTCAATATATAATCTTTGAACCATATTCAATTCAGTCAAAAATGATTAGCAAATTATCACATCCTGTTCTTTATGTTTCACACAGACTTTCTTGGAGTCAAGGTTGCACATGTGTCCATGCATATTTCACTTCTATCCACACTTCAACATGTGATATTGAAGTAGGTGTTTTCCATTTGATTTGAACAGCTTCTGCAACATCACTGTTTGGTGCAGACAGGAGGGCAACACATCCAATGGTGTCATCTCCCTGATTGGGTGATTGACAGGTTACATTCCAGTGTGTCTGAGCCAAACAGACGCTGTGTCAATCTCTTTCAGTTCACAGCTCCTTCTATATATCTCACACTGAAGTTTACTCTAACAACACACTGTATCCCTGAACACTTTGGTGTAGACAGAGGACGAGGCCTGTGACCATAAATTGCTCAGTGGAAATGTGGCTCTGTGACACTCAGGCCTTCGACTAGATGCCCTTGAGCAAGCTGCTGGTTTTACCGATCTCATGTGCGTGAAAACACAAATAAACCCTCAACACAGAAACTAAACAGAGGAATGTTTGCAGCAGACATATCTCTGCTTTCTTATCTGAACCCTGAGACAAAACATCACAGCACCGACCCGGCCGGAGTACTTCCTGTTCTCTTGTTAACATCTGGCT
Source organism: Centropyge bicolor (assembly GCA_037975185.1). Classification (NCBI taxonomy): domain Eukaryota; kingdom Metazoa; phylum Chordata; class Actinopteri; family Pomacanthidae; genus Centropyge; species Centropyge bicolor. Next base: position 1,687,935 of record JBBMOC010000018.1, on the reverse strand, counting down.
CTCTGTGTTCAGATGGCGAAGACAAAGAGCTGCTTCCACATGTCTGATGAGCAGACAAGGACATGAGAGCATCAAGGCAACACTCACACAACCTCACAAATCATCATATAACACTCTTTAGTCAACTTGTTGGAAACAAAATAAAACTCACCAAAACCACCTTGGTTTGTCTTGTCCACTGTTCCAACAATCATCAGCTCTGGTTTGGCTTAAATAAACCCTTAATTCACAGATTTAGATGTGAAAATATTCTGGCTGTTTTCCCGCTGACCTCTCGCTCCTCTCCCAGTATTTTCACATCTAACTCGGTTTAAACATTCCCTGGTTTTCCTGTGAGTGAAGCCTCGTGTTAGCACATCGCAAACCCCTCGAGAATCAGATGGAAGAAAGAAACTGGTTTGGTACCACTGCTATAATCTTTGCACAAAATAACCATTAGTTCAGGGTTTGCTTTGATCGCTGTGTAAACTTTTCACCTGGAAGACTTTGTGTGAAGAGCAGGGCATGACAGCAGATATTATGGAGCTCGTGTCTGTAATCTTGACCTTCATGATGCCGAGATTAGACACAGGAAAAGATGTGTTTGACTGAGGCTGCTACAGATCTTTGTCTCACCGTATCTCTACCCAGCATGTCACATATAAAATACTGTAGATGTCAAAATGCAACATCCACTTCAGGAAATGTTAAATGGAATCTAGAGTCTGAAATTAAAATCATTTAAAAAATCATGTAAAAAAAATCACACTCCATTTGACTTACCCGTCTCAGGCCAGTGGGGAGTTCGAGGTATTTAAACCTGTGCAGGTCATGAAAAACAGAGAAAGAAGATGTTGTTTTACACATACTCTTTATGATTATTAACACATACAAAACAAAAGGAAAAAGAAAGATTGTTTCATTCCAAGACTAATAAAATCTGTCACAAAAGTCGGGGCATAAAAATCATGATGTGTGCAGCTTTGATGGAGTCACAGCTTCACTTTTTTTCTTAATGTGCTCTGACACATGTTGATTTATGCAGGATCACACCGCTTGCTGACTCCTGTGACATTTCAGCAGTCAGCAGAATGATCAGTCATGTTACTGCAAGTGAGATGAAGCATCTTCTCCTCATTTCCAAACGTGCATGTGATAATCCAAAACAGTTCTAACATTTGTTTGGGTTTGAATTGTCTTCTGGTTTGTCCCGAGCTTGACCGTCTCCCACTTCCAGCCAGCTGCAGCAGAAAGTTAACACCTCTTCCCTTTTCCTCTTCCTCCCATTCTATCACCTCTCCCTCCCATGTCTGCCAATTGATTTATGTGATAAGGTGATGATCAACATAGCCGTGATCGACACAGCTGGGGCCGAGTGACAAGAAAATGCAGAAAACAAAAACTGCTCTTTGGATTGACAAGGCCTGCCCAGCTGACAGCTGTTAGGGAACTATGACTGCAGAGTGTGAAAACAGGCGCCGCTGGATCGTTTGACCAGTGGAACATTTGATTCAAATGTTCGTCCGTCCTCAATTGTTCGTCGTTTCAGTTGGGAGACTTTAATCTCCTCTGCGGAAATAATTGGGAGGCAGTGAGGGAGTTAATTGTGTTTTCCATTGATGAATCATCAGGAAGTGTTGGTGAACCCCGCTGACCACACACACACACACAAACGCACACACACACACACACACACAAACACACACACACACAAACAAAGGACTACACACTGACTGTAAGCACATGCACAGCCTACATATTAAGAAATATGCACAAGTATGTTAATATGCACACATTTTTTTCACATGCTTATCACACTTACAGCACACACACACACACACATTCATGTACAAGGACCACCAAATATGTATACATGTTCACACACTCTAATGTACAGTCACACGCACACATATACTGAGCACATACACACACATTCACTTACAAAGCCCACACACTCACAGAGACCGCATATGTACACGTATGCATGCTCACACATGCTCTAATGTACAGTAACACACACACACAGATAAGCAGTGTGGGTAAACCTCTCTCTCTCTCTCTTCCTATCATTCTCATTTTCAGCCTCTCTCACCCTCTCTGCTTTACTTCGCTGCCGTTTCAAAAGATTAAGAGGCCAATTAGTAAAGCTCTCACGGCAGATATCAGCACGCTGGGAACTGGAGAGAGAAGAAATCCCCCTCTCTCCTCTTCCAAAAGAAGGATTTCTGCCTCATTGTCGCCGGGTTGAGAGCGAAAGGATGTGGGGTGTATTTGGAGGCTGCTGATGTGGTAATTTTGGCTCGGAAACAATGCCACGCTGTCTAAAGAGGGGTAATGGAGGGAAGTAGTGGAGGTAGTGTTTGCTCAGTCTGTGTGTGTGTTCACATGTGATACAGGCACACACACACGGTGAGGTGACATCATGGCATCACTGTGAATGATGTAGATGAAGGAGGAAGCGTCGTATTAACTCCAAATCAGGGCGATGACACATACGCTTTGTGTGATTGTAATGAGCAGCAGCAAAGACTCCTCAGTTACTGTGAAGGTGAAACCCTAAACACTCATTTGCTTTTATATACGTTCAGTCTGTGATTTCCTACATTTCCCACAAGACAAGTTTACATTGCATTCGGAAGTTGTTTTTATGCTTAAGTGGAGAAGGAGATGAGAAAATGTGACACCTGTTTTTGTGGCTGCATTGCATTCTGGTCCACTGAGGCTTCTGTCAGCTACGGTGGCCCTGAAGGTTCTGCTACATGCAAATAAGCAAAACACAAACAAATCAAGAAAAATCCTCACCAATTTGACAAATTGTGCAGAATTTGGAAAAAAAGCTGCAAATAGAGAAAACAACCAAATACAGAAGCACAGGTGATAATGGAAAGTGTTTGCAGGGAAAACACAGCTGGAACACGTTTGTTGTCTGAAAGAGGAAACTTACAATTTAGCTTATTTTCCAAAACCACTTACAGATATCCAACTTCAGTCACAACATCTCCCACCTTTTAGTATCCCCTGGAAACACTTTCCCTTGTAAAATTTAATTATGAAATAATGTGAAATTTATCACATTTATTTATTTTTTTATTCAATAATTTCAATATATGAATATGCCCTGATGAAGAACTGTCATTGTTCAAATCACAGTCCTGGAAGGCTGCAGGAGTTAATTATCAATTTCTGGCTCTCATAAAAAAAAAAAAAATGTAAAAAAAAACATAGCTTAAAGCGTTTATAATCAACACTGATTAAACAATGGATCACATGACTTGTGCAGAAAGATGTTGCTCACAGATATGAACCCACAGAGAATCATCACCCAACTCTGGAGTTTCCCTGTGCTTTATTAATGGCCACATGTTGGCGCTATCTGTGCCAAAATCTAAACTTTCCATCTGTGATAAATATTCTAATCACGAAATCCGTTTTACTTCAGTAGCTAATTCTGGAGGTGTCAATGATTTTGACACATTACAAGTCGGACTGGGGACAACTGGTGCCTGACATCCTGTCCATGAGCCAAGACACAGGTCATAAGCTAATGAACTTATAATATAATTTACTTAAAAAAACAGTTGAAATAATTTTTGAGGCATCCTGAAAACCAACAGAAAAAACATCCAGACGAGCACATCATCTCCTCAGTGATGGTAATTACACACAGTAGAACTGGACTGAGAGACAAAGACATGTCTCACTGACTTGAGTAAGCAGCGAAAGAGACATAAAGCCTGATGAAATTGGCCTGTCAGCAGTGAGAGCCAGCTTCTTACGCAGGCATGTGTATACACAATCACACATCTTTGATCCAAAGCCGCCACTAATGGCTTTTTAATCAAGTAAACGCTCACAGGTATTTCAGAATTTAAAAAACTGATGCCAAAGTTTACACAGGAATGCAGCGCCCGAGATTATTCTGACGGCATTCATGGCAAAGTGAACAAAACTGAAGCATACTTCTGTGGGCTTATGTCTTAATTATACAGGGTTATTACCTGCTTTCCAACTCGCCAGCAGGTGATGGCGGCGAGACAAGAGATTCTCACTTGTGTTGAGACATGAAGCGGCCTGGCTCGGCTCTCCTTTTCATCGGCCCTCCATCATTATCCTCCACTTCTCTGCAGAGGAGTCATTACAAGTCCTGGATGAGATGAGAGCTCAACAAGCCTGAGCTGGAGGGGCTGAACGTGAGTGGGTGGAGAGAGAACTGCAGAGGGAAACATTATCATTATTTTTTTTATTATTATTATTATTATTAAAAGCTGATGAGGCTCTGTAATAAGAGGAACTTCTCCCTGGTTTGGCTTATTAACATGTCTGGTGGTGTTTGGCAGAGAGAGTTGTCTCTATTAAAAGCCTGATGACAGACTCGAATTACCAAACTTAAAACTAGCATTGAGTGAAAACAGCATCGACAATAAATCACTTTTTTTTTTAAAGTGAGCTCTTAATTACAGTTTTAAAAAAGCAGATTAAATTTTGGCTTAAGTGAAAGAACAAACCTGAAACTTTAAGCTTGTGAAAAAGTGCAGTGACACAGAGAATTATCAGCAGACTCTGCTTTAGCGTCTTTCAGCCAATTGTTTCACTTCACTGTTCAATATCAACCCCAGCAGCTGTTTTTCATCAGAAAGGCTCTAAAGACTCTAAACTATCTGCCCGGCCCCGAATGGCACACAGACAAGTTAGCGACTAGCCGGTGAACATACTGGAACATTCAGCAGCCAAAGAGCCAGATTCTTCCCTCAAGAGCTGGTGGAAAGCAAAACAAAGCTAAAAGTAGAATATTGACCTTATGTGACTCCACTTGAATGTTAATGTTGCTCCATATCTGCCCAATGAGGAAATAAACCACTGTTTGCTGACAAGGTCGTCATATCAAATTAATAAGGTGATAAGGTGATAACATACAGCATTTACAGCTTGTTCCCTCGAGTCGCCAAAAATCCATTAATACAGGTTTAACAAATGTCTTGTCTATGATGTTTCATGCACAATCATGTAAATTTAATGTGGTAACAATAGAGAAAGCTTTAGGTTCACGGGTGGGTGTGTAAAGATTTTATTGGAAAGGCTTCTGAGAAATTATTAGGAGATGTTATCAAACCTCAGTTTATCTCATGTTGTTATCATTTGGCCTCCTGATTATAAGAGTTCACCTTGAAACACAGATAAGAAGAGGCCCTGATAAACTGTATAAACAGGCGCAGGTGTGTGATTTTCTTTTCATGTTCGTTTTCATGTGCTCACCTGAGTCTCATGACGGCGAGGTCAACACGGCCGGGAGTGATGCACTAAAAACTGAAAGCAGACAGAATTAATGTTATTTATGTCAGCTGTGTTTGACAAATTAAAATGCTGCAGGCATGAAGTCTTCAGGGGAGCAGCAATTAAGAAATGTGTGAAATTGGTAATCAGCATCAAAGGTTGACTTGATGGCTTGACATTTTGTTTTAATTATGCTCACACAGGTATCACACCTGAATTTTTTTTAATGAAATTCTGATTCCAACACTGACATGAAACCAACAACACTAAGTACCATGAAGTGCTTGAACCTGTTTTAATAGTGATCACAAGAAAACATTTATTATATTCTGAGATAATTATATGTCAATATTTGTTTTGGAACAGGCTCAGTATGAACATCTCAAGATGATAAAGTAATTAAGTTGTGAAAAAAAAAATAAATACATGCAAAGCATTAACCTCAGGTTTCTACACAGTCTGTTCTTAAAGAGCAGCGTGAGAACAATCAGTCGCCCTGTGCTGTCTGTCCCACATCAGTGTTGTCAAGCGTGCTAATGGGTTTCATGGAGCTAAAACACTCGAGTCATGTCAAAGCAGCATCAGGCACATAAAGACGAGCTGGTCACACACTACACACACACAGACACACACACAAACTTACTTAAATAGTTTGTTCTTATTCTAATTATGGTCTTTGAATAAAATGACTCACAGACATTTAACAATGAATTTCATCTTCACACCTCAGACTTCACACCCACACCCACACACACACCACGGCCTTGTCTGGGAACTGTTTAGGTTGAGGCAGTAACCATGGTCGACTGTTAACTATTAACCAACTCTCTCTCACACACACATACACACACACACTGCACCTGTTATATTATCAAGCAGTTTCTACCATCATGTGATGAAGTTTCCTGCATTTGTTAAACTAAGAGCAGAGGGATCAGCTGGACTCCAGAGGACAGATCCACACTCACATTCCCCATGAATGGAGGTGCTGAGAAAAGGTGATCGATCACCTCACCTCCTGAATGTCTCACTGACTGAACAAGCTGCAGCTGAGATCATGGGCAGGGATAGTGGCGCCCTCTGGAGGACAGACCTCCAACTGCTACAGAGCAGAATGAGGAGTCAACTGTTTCCACTGCATGTTTTATATGAGCTGATGCATCTATGTCACTTTTTCTATATAAGACTTTTCTGCTCAACGTCTGGATGAAGTGGAAGGAGAAAGTTCTGCAATTTTCAATGCAGTTCCCATCCCCTAAAATTGGGGTTGAGAGATCGGGAGCCCAACCCAACCACGACCCAACAGTGATGTCATGGCGTCCTGGAGTACACCTGTACGTCACTGCAGCAAGGTGAGGAATTCAACAAGTTTTTCAGCTCCTCTTTAAATTTAAAATACAATTCAGTCAGACAGCTTATATATGATGGATATTTTTTTTACAGATAAAATACAAATAATTGTTTTAGTGTGCTGTCAAGATGCATTTCAATCTACTTTCTTGTGAACTGAATTTCCTACAAGTCAGGGCTAATTTTATTGACGTGTCCCATAAGGCCCACCCTTTTCACATCAGACATGTTGTCTTGTCAAAGCAGGAAATGCGATGGACTGAAGAACATTAATGTCGGCTGCATTTCATGTAGGTGAGCCAGTTGCAGAGATCTGATACTGTTTTTACTGTACTTAAAAAAATATGGATGTCGATTGCATTTTCGATTGGTTTTTTTTTAATGATTTAAGTGATTAATCCTAATGAAGAGCTGTAGAAATGTCACTGAAGTGAAGTCTGCAGGGTTTTCATCATAAAACATTTTTCTGTCACACAAATTATAGAAAACTGTTGATGGGTGGAAAAATTTAATTTACTATCAACTGATTTGCAAAAATAAAAAACGGGAAAAATAAAAGACATTACATGATCCAAAGCCAGAATTTAAAAATCACTGTGGACAACACAGAATGGAAGAAGTTTTTGCTGCTAAATGAAAGGAAAATCAAATTTTTTTAAAAAAGCCTCTTGCTGTAGGTTTGATTGTGGCTCTAAAAGACAAATACTTTTTTTTTTCTGGCTGTGGTGTCTGATCACATTCTGAGAACTTTGGCAGATCCATGCAGCACTTTTGTCACTGTTTCTAGTGAGTTCAATGTTGTGTTACTTTCTGGGTGATTTGCAGCTCTGACTGCAAAAGAAATCATCTAAAATTGTTTTTCCTGTCATAAAGTATGTCGTGATATTGTGAGGTGATAAACTAAAACATCATAGATATTTTTGCCTGTAGCTTCCTCTTCAGTGATGTCTGTTTTTTTCCCCACCACCAGCCGACCACAGACATTTCTCTGCTCTCACTTTGTCACCTTTATCTTCATTCTGATGAAAAGACAAAGTAATTTTCTCCTGCTGCCTGTTGCATGAAGATAACCATGTAACTGTGTTAAAGAAAAATAGAGTGAAAGAAACAATATCATGAAGATTAAAGTCAATGACAAAATATGACTTCATATATTCTTATTATGATAAAATAATAATTGATAGAAACAACTTTCTTATTCGAAGCTGAAGATTACAACAGTCATGTTGTCGGCAGGAGCTGGATGTGTGTTATTCATTCTCTCCTTCTCAGGTATTAATATTTATTATTCCTCTTTATATTTAACTGAAAACTATCACTGTTTTGCTTGTCTTTTAAAGAAGTTAGAAACACAAGATTCAATATTAGCTATAGGATTGTTAGTTATTCTGCTGTTTCTTACTTTTCAGTATGTTAACATGATCCTTTACAATATCATCCTATTATCATTGACCAGTTAGTATAAAGAAGAAGGTGATAAAAAGTATAAATATGTTCAGATGTCTGATAATATAATCTTCTGTTAAAGGGGTTCTTGGTCAACAAANTAACCTGAAGAAAAACGACTCAGCAGAATACACATTCAGACTCCAGAAAGATCAAAACAAATGGGAGCACTCTCATTTTCCTGGAGTGACTTTGATTGTCACAGGTAATTCTTTACATTAAATACATTGTTTTTGCATATTGAATTATTATCAATCAGACTTTCAGTCAGTTCAATACATGATCAAGCTGTGCATTTACTGACCAATCCAACCATCTTTCAGGTCTGAGAGTGAAGTTTACTCCGTCCACAGTGGTGACAGAGGGTCAGAGAGTCACACTGACCTGCAGCACCAGCTGTCCTCTGAACACAAACTACACCTGGTCCTTCAACAGTCGACCTCTGAACCTGTCAGAGACACAAAGCAAACACCTGGTTCTGGGCCCAGTCAGCAGTCAGGATGCAGGAAACTACTCCTGCTCCGTCAAAGCTCCCCAAAACTTCAGCTCACGTGAAAAGACTCTCACTGTCCGCAGTAGACCAACAAAATGGCTCCCGGCAGCAGCAGCAGCAGCAGCAGCAGCAGCAGCAGGAGTCTGTGCTGTTCTCCTCATTTTAATACCACTCGCTGTCTTCTGGTGGATCAGGTGAGCAACACTGTCGTCTGCTTCAGAGCAATGACAGTCACATACTGACCTGGCATCACATATTCATTTTTATATTCACTCTTTTCACGAAACAGAAGAAAGAGGACTTCAAGACAATCTCCAAGAACTGAAACCTCAGACAACCAGGAGCTGGTAAATAACACAGTTTCAACAACTCTCAATTCTCTTCAGAAAGAATGATTCTTGCATTTGAGTCAGAGCAGCAGCTTCTATTCACAGATAACTGAATGATTTTTCTGTCTCACTAAAATCAAAAATCCCCGCCTATCCTTGTTTAATGCTTTTCTCTAAAGTTCTTATTTCTCAACTAAACACTGTTATTCTAGTGATGCAGAAACTCCTTGTCCCATAACTTCCATGGGTTCTATGCGTTGCAATATTGGACGTACATACAAGACATATGTACGTCCAATATTCTGTCCATATTGAGCTAGTCTTATGAAAAACTTTAGATATCTCCTAGTCATGATGACATTGGCTCTGACTTTACAGCCATCTGTAAAAGCTGCTGTACAATTAGGTTTTCTCTGTACATTTTGTTTAACATGAAAAACAATTAATGTTTATTGCATTGATAATCTTTGAAAATATAATCTGCAATGAGGACCGTAATAAGATGTTATGAACACCTCGATAACATGGTCTGTAATGAGTAGGGATGAGCCGGATACTCGTTTCAGACGAGTATCCGTTACGGATAAAGCATTTTGGACGAATACGATTATGATACGAATAAAATCCGTCAATATCTGTGCTCGTGCTGAAGGAAAATCCTCATTGTGTAACTGACTGTCTTCGCGCTCTATGATTGGCCAGTCACACACAGCGCCCGCCCCTCCCTACACAGAGACGTCTGTGCACGTCTCTCCCTGTGGTCTCTCCCAACATACGCGCGGTGCATTTGACAAGACAGAGCTGAAAACGGCTCGCGTCGCGTCGGTCAGTGCCTCCGCCCAGGTCGGACTTTTTTTTTTTTTTTTTTTACCGTCTGCTTGCTCTTAGTTTGGCTGGTGATATGAAGTCAGTTGAAAAACCTTGCTCGTACTGAACGCGGTGCTTTTGAGACACAGTGAACAAGGCTGACATATTATTTCCCTGTTTGCCATCTGGATGTTTGCATGAATCATGAAGTTCACACAGATCATTAAAAAATAAACAGTCTTACAGACCACTTATACACATAACCACATATAGCTGAACATACAAATTAGCCCATATTAATATTTTTATTGTATGTGGCTGCATGCAGTATCTGACACTTTCTCTCTGCAGTTCATGAAAATAATATTACAAATATTATTGAGATATACTGTATATAGGCTTTGAATACAGTTTATTAGCAACTTCTGATCAATCCATATCAATTTCAGACTTAAAATAATGTACCGTTTTAAGCCCCACCCATTTCTGTACTCACTTCCGGTTTAGGCACCGCCCACTCCGAATACAGATACAGATACAGATAATGTAGATGGTTAAACAGATACAGATACAGATAGTGGTGTACTCGCTCATTGCTAGTAATGAGTCCTTTGACAACATGGTTTGATAACATTATCAGTAAAGATGAGTGTGATAATATGGGCTGTAATGAGCACAGGCAAGATAGTGTGAATGTGCTTAAAGCAATATAATAGTGCTAAAGATGAACTTTTATTATCATTTTATGATGTTTTATTTTGAAGGATCGGACAAAACTTTAAATTCAGTAAATGATATTATTTCTCTTGTCTCTTTAGCAGCTACACTCTGGTCCGGTTTATGCCGAAATCTCAGCTCAACCAACAGAGCAGGAGGATCTTCACTATAGCAAAGTCCACTTCCACCAGAACTGCACAGATCCTCTCTACAGCACAGTCCAGCCACATCCCATCAGCCAAGAGCCAGAGCATGTCCTCTATGCAGCTGTCAGGTTTGGACCCAGCACGGCCCTAGAGTAAGCATCTGATTCAGACTCTGTTTGAGTTTGATACACTGTAAGAATTATGGAGCTTATTTCAGGCTTGGCTTTGTGATATCTTAGAACCTACTGGTGCTATTTTGAAAACACATCACTGATCTGATTTTAATGAACGCATTCTTTTCTTTTTCCTTTCAGGCAGAATGGACAGGCAGTGGATCCCTAGAATCTGCACAACAAAGCAAACAACAGCTTAAAGAGACTAAATGTAACAACTCACCTGCCTCTGTGACGTCCACAGCTTTGACATTGCTCTGCTCATTACCTCTGCATTGCATAACAATCAGGGACAACTGAGCTTATCAACACCGACTCTTCTTCTCAAGGACACTTCAGGAACACGCTGGAGAGCTGATGGACACTCACCGCCTGGTTTAGGGAGTGAAACCAGGAGCTTTTAGTTGCTCTGATTAAACATTGTCCAGTCTGTTAAATCATAAAGCTATGACTTGTTGAGCAGATGTTCACAATGTCAAAATGCACTGATACTTTCTAATATGCAACAACAACACAATTTCTGTGAAACTTAAGAAAGTGAATATTCATTTGAGTCCCGTTAGTGCAGACTGTTCTTTATCCTGCATATCAGCATCGATCAGGATTCACTCACACCTCAAACATATTCCTGAACGACTAGTGGTTCATAATTTAGCAAATTTTCCTCCATTTGTTTTTACCATTTTATTTTTAAGAGCATTTTTTTAACATCCTTCATTTTCATGAAGGTGCATCATGGCATGAATAATGTTGACCATATAAATTAGATTTATTTATATAAAATATTGCATTGTATATTGCACGTTTTCAAAAAGCTTGTGTTGTATTTCTTGTAATACAAACAATTTTACTCATTGTGTTAAATGACCTGTCAATCAAGGTGCAAGATGATTACACCTTTTAAGTTTTGTAGTGGGCTGAGCCTTTTTACAGATGGATTATATTTTCTCTGTTTAAATTGAGTCAGTTGTCTTATACCTGTGCTCTGAATTGTTCAGTGAATGCTGGAGTATTGAAACAAGAGTGCCACTGCTACAACAAAGAAACAAACAAGTGATGGATATGAGTTTAGTCCATATATTAATATATTTTATTATCATACCAGTATACACTTCAGTCAATATTTCAAATACAAAAAAAAATATAAGAAATCATTTATAACTTCTGTGTTATGCAGTGCAGTGGGTTTTCTCATTGTCCTTCAAGTCAAGTTAAAGTTAAAAATTCAAGTCTAGTTTCAAGTCCAGTTATAACAATACATGTTAAATGTGTGCTCAAGACACTGTAACGATAGACTGAGAGGTTACAACAGCATGTGTGCAAGCACGTTATCAACTGGTGTAAAGTTAAATATTGTCTTTAAAGTCAGTATAAATAACTTAAAACAGTAAAGGCGTGAAAATGTGTTGCAGAGAAAAGAAAGGTACAAATTTGGGTCCCAGACACATAAGGCAGAACTGGTTCATCTTCACCATCGTTCAAGCTGTGCTCTGCTTGATCATATGGCCTAATGGACTGTGTCAGTATATTTATTGTCTCTGTAGCTATTTGGTAAAAAAAAAAAAAAAAAAAAAAGAGGAACAAGAGGAATGAGGAGGAGTGATGGACAGTTTCGTCACAGCCAATCAAAATTGGATTCAAACATGCTCTGACTCTATGGTTACCCAACACAATGGAGAGGGGGAGGGTGGCAGTTCACTGTCAGTGTCACACTCACACAGTCTGTGCTTCTATTAGTTTTTATGGTGATGCCACTTCCTCTTACATTTCCCTTGTATTCACAGAACAGAGCAAGGAAGGAAATACTCTATACTCTGCTTCACTGGTTTGTATACAGACAGTAAACTTAATGAACCATAATAGTAATAAGGTCAGTGATAAGGTCACATAATGCTACATTACCTGCCTTTCAACAGGCTACGTTAGGTCAGTCGTTTTTTGTTTTAGTTTTCACCGTGTGTCTTGTTTCACCATTTGCTACTGTGTACTGACATGTCAGCTTGAATTATGAAAGTCACTGTGTTCTTGTCTTCTCAAGGATGTTTGACTTAAAGAAAGAGCACAGCAACACAGACATTACAGTCTTGAATCAGACACATGGTTCACTATTCCTTGTGCCTCGTCCGCTCACTCTTGTCCTCAACTGCCCTTTGCTCTCATATTCTCCATCTCTTCTGGTCTCACAGTCCCTCCTTCGCAGCCTCTCCTTGTGATTTTCCTGTGCTTTCAGTTGACCAGCAGCAGCTTTGCCAGGGACTGTAAGTCTTCCCTCTTCTCGTACAGGTACATCTGGGTTTCCCACAGCATGTCCACCAAGACCGCGTCGCTCACCTCATCCAGCATCACCTCCTGAGACAACTGGGGACTCAGTCTGCACAAAGCACCATCAACACAGTGCAAACAATCAACACCAATTTGTGAGGAGTTTCAAAGTACTTTATAAATAATAAAGCAATATTAGATAAATGTCACTATGACAAAAAACCTTTTGGTAGCATGTGTCATCTTACTGTGGTGTCAAGTGGTGACATATCTACATAATGGCTGATAAGAAATTATTGTCATATAGATAAACAGAAAGAATTGCTAGAATTATAATAGTGAGCATCTCAATAGCCAACTTTGTTCTTGATATGCATGTCATGTAGTGCATTAGCTTGACTGAAAGGTGCCTCATCCATATCTGTGAGGTCTGTGTCATTAAGCACTGCACAATGCAGCACTTGTCTCATTACAGACAAACTAATGGTTTAAAACACAGCACAGGAAGTGCGTGACAATGTGAGAGGAAAAAGAGAAGTGGGACAGATGGAGTGCTAAAGATGTTTAGTCAGAAAAGCAGACAGCAGCAGTACAACACAAGCGCAGCAGGTTAGTAGTCAGCTGACCTGTGGTAGATGGTGTCGATCATTTCACACCAGGCTCTAGCTCTGTCTACTGCACAGCCGTCAGAGTCTGTACACTGTCCAGTCAGAGAGAGAGAGAGAGAGAGAGAGAGAGGGGGACCTTTATAATTAGAAACAAAACACACTGTCTGAAATGCTTTTGTTAAATATCAGGGTTATTAAAAGGTTGCACAGAAAGTGGAAAAGACAACTCTAGTAGATGAATCTGTATGAAAACATTTACCATGGAAAGCATCAAGTCATTTTTGATTTAACCAAACCTGCAGCTGTACTCACACAGTCCACCAGCATCTTGCCCAACTCCTTGGCTCCTACGAAGCTCTTGGCTAACTCCAGAGGGTTGGAGGGTCGGAAAACATCCACGGAGCTCACCACCACCTGAGGAGGTTTACCTGAGATACACAGGCTGAATTCAGGGCTCCTTGGATAAACAGCATTCATCACATTATAGATGATAGGTCTTGGAAGTTACATGACTTAATTAGGCATAAATTACACTGCTTAAGTCCAAACACTCTTTGCCAGAACATTTTTTCCACACACAACACTAATTAAAAGCCTCCTTAAAATGTAATTCCATTTGAAAAGCCAAAATGCAGTGAGGCATAACATTGGGGATCGGAAAGTGTGAAGAATAAGAGTAGAACAAAAAAGCATTGGAAGTATTAAGCCGGGGCCCAGATGACTGTAATTCAAAGCCCGAGTGTAAATGTGATTGTTTCAAAACTGCAAAATACGAATAATCAAAATCCCTGTTTTTCAATTAAGACATCCAGACATGTACACACCTACATGTTTGCATAGGCATAATGAGAATAATATACCAAGCAGATTACAAACTGATTGTGGATGATGGATACACAGCACATTCAGACTCACAAAGTGACCCTCAGTTTTGAATTTCATCAAGTTTACAAGAAAGATAAAATGCATTATTTGCCATGCTCAGACACAATGAAGTGGGTTACCTGTGCCAAGGGAGACCACGACACCCAGCTTCTTTTTTTCTGTCCCACGGCCCTGAGAGGGAGGACAGTTAAGAGGATTTAAAAAGGAGGAGACAGATAAATAAAGGACCTATTGAAGAAGACTGCTTTGAAAATCTATATGGGTTAGCCACTGAATGTGAAGCTAATGGAAGATCAAGGGAGAGGTAAAAATAGAACGCATCTGTCCTACCTCTGCTTTTAAGGCTTTATTGTACTGATGGATTTCTGACATGGCGTCTAGTGTCGGATTATTGGCCAGCAGCCCTCCATCCAGAAATCGTCCCATTGGTCGGAAGTAGGTGGGGGCAGCGCCACTGGAGCGGGCAGCTCGCCACACAAGTTGTTCTAGTGTAAACACAGAGATATGAAGATTTTAAAAATACATGAAACAAAAAATATCAAAGACTTTGATTCTGCAGACTCTGCAGAGAAAGACTCACAAAACATTCATATTCGTCCATAGTGAAAACAAACACTGGAGGGTGAAACAGTCGGCCTGGCTCTGTCTGAAGGAAACCAAATCTGTCTAACTAATTATCACATTTAAGTAGGGCTGCACGATTATGGCCAAAATGATAATCACGATTATTTGTATCAATATTGTAATCACGATTAATAATCACGATTATTCATTATGTTAGGTAAAACGTACCTTTTTATTGCACTTTTTTAAAAAGTCTTCAAATTAAAACTTAAAATAATCATAAATCAAATAATAAACTAAAATTCACCCAAAGACAAAGGGGAAAAAAATAAATATGCTATTGCAAAATGCAATTATAAAGTGCAAACAAACAGGAAACCGGCCTTATTGCATCCGTTATTTCAGCGTGTCTTTGAGAGGTGGATGGATACGGTGTCGCCCGGTGCAGAGTTGCTGTTATGGTTGTCTGGGTTGGCGCTGGACACAGAGGGATTTAGTGGAGTCAGTTCAATATATCTGCGATCAGACCAGGGACGTCCTGGCGAAAACGAACACAAATTACCGCTTGTGTGTCCCAGCCCGAAAGCCGGCCGCAATTGCGATTTGGAAACTGGCTACCGGCACTCACGATAACCCCGCCCCCAGCCCCTGACGTAGTCTGTGCTTAGCTCTGGACCAGCGAAGAGTTGGTGTTTTTCGCACCTGGAGCCGGTGCTTACGTGGTGGAAACACTAAGGAAACACTGCTAAGTCAGGCACTGGCTCCGAGCTAGCACTAGCACCAGCGCAGTGGAAAAGGGTCAACAGTAGATGTTGCTCCTTTACGAGGCACTAGCGGCTCCTCACTGTCACTGCCTGCTGCTCCCGACATTGCACTCTCTCACAGTTTAATCATTTGAAGCTACCGCTGCTGCAGGGTTCGCTCGCTTGCTGTTGAGGCAGCGTAATGATGAGGCCCTAACCTATGGGTCGCCCCCTGGTGGTTGGCAAACTATTGGGTTGAGAAAGTGCTTGATTTGACATGCAACAGAGCTCGCTTTTAAATGTTAAAATCGCCGGCGATCATCTTAATTTAATCGTGGCAGCCAAAATCGTGATCGTGATTAAAATTCGATTAATTGTGCAGCCCTACATTTAAGCTATTATTAAACTATTGCTTTAACCATGGTAGAATTGGAATTTGAGTGGCACTGTCTAAAGCTGTGACAGACAAAATGAAATTCTTTATAAAGTTGTTACTTTCAAATGCTTAAAGACACAGACACACACCTTCATCTGTCACCTTCCTACGCTTTCTCGTCGGCTCCTCTGTGTATCCTACTATCAACACATCCTCATTCTCCCATCCTGGAACAACAACATGGCTGACACTCAGACAACACAGCACACCTGGGCTCGTTCAGGAATATGATCATGCACAAACTCAGATGGAGGTTTTTCAGTTTTTGTTTGAATAAATCTTTGTTATTCAAGTTTTTGTTTTGTTTGAGAACTGGGTATTCTTTTAGTGATCAGATGTCAAGCCACCATGTGTAGTGTTTGAAAACTGTTTTCTTTGACACCATCCAGTGGTAAAATCCATAAACTGCACCACCCTTCACATACACCTTAATAGAACCAGTGCAATAAGCCAGCAAACATACTTGTTTCCACTGGTTGAGGTACCTTGTGGGATGGTGAGGGGCTTGAATGTGGCAGTGGTGGCATATGGGGGCTCTCTGTGGATGGAGGGAGGGTCATAGTTTCTGAAGATGTGCAGCTCGCCTGGATGTCTGTCTGCCAAAACACTGGTCACCATCACCCTGTACAGAAACAAATAAATGAGTGGAAAGAGAAAGAGTAACTGTCAGAGAGTGGAGAAGTGACATGTAGGCAGCATTTGTGCTCATAAAAAAGAGTGAAACTTCTGATAGCTCTTTAAAGCAAAAAAGACCTGCAATTGCACCAAATGACAGAAAAATTATTTCATTTTCAGGATCTGGCATCTATTTAAAATCTTAGTGGTTTCAGAGCTCTCGCACACATTTCTAAGCAGCTGAGTCATGTTTTCCAGAGCACTGAGGCTTTTTGAAACGTCTCAATCCAGCAGTCCAAGGTAAAGTCAGCTTCAATTGTCACTCTATTTGACAAAGTCATTTTTCTCAAACTGACCAATCACAGACGAGTGGGATATTTAAAGCCGGCTGATGTCATTTTCACTAACAGCAGAAAAACACACATTACCCCGAGAAATAAATCAGGCCTACTTTATGGGAACTCGTTGGCTGAATACTGAATCTTCTGGGAAAGGTTTTATGAGTATGGGTTTTATATTTAAATATTTTCTTGTGGTACCATATTGCTGGCTTACATTAGAGCCTTTTACTGGTGAGTATGTCTGAGGAGAACATTTCTATGTAGCACCTCTGTATGCTTTTCTGCTTCTTGCTCCGTGGACACATTCAGCGTCAACAGTTACCTGGGGTATCGGACATCTGTCATCTTGGTGTTCTCTCCAAACTCTTTCTTCAGGAAGTCCTCCAGTGGTGCTGATTCATAAGGTCGAGACCCTTTGAACACCTGCTCCTTCATCCTAAAGTACAGGCAGCGCAGGTACTCCATGGACTTACCTACAAACGGAAGTTGATTTAATGCTACGTTATAAAAAAATGTGACAATAAAAAGGAAACATATACACACCGTGGATTATAGCGAGGGCCAGGATACCCCCCGTGCTGGTGCCAGCCACCCAGTCAAAGAGCTCTCTGGTGGGCCGACCGGCCTCTCTCTCCAGAGCGATCAACATCTGGATCAACACCAGACCTTTAATACCTCCACCATCCAGACACAGAAGACTGTCCATCCTGCTGAGGAGAGGAGGGGGTCAAAGTGAAATGAAGACCACATAATCACATTTTATGGTGTTGAGTGTTTTTTTGTTTCCAGAACTACAATATTCACAAGTATAAAATGTGACAATATTCATAAATAAAAAGTTGAAGTCTTACTCACTTCTTTCTTTCCATTTTGGGCCCATCCACTTCAGACTTGCCTCTGCTCATTGCACCAACTGCAGCTCCAACATACATGAGGTCCTCAAACCCTGTCGGTCAATTACAACAGCTATCGGTACAGGAGCAACACAAGGCATCAAATTCATGCATGAGGGAGCAAAATCTAAAGGGACCATTGTTTTTTTTTGTAAGCCAGTAAACTGCTACAGCTATCATTCACTATCACTATCATTACATTATTGGCCCAGCCATTCTCTGACACAGTATGTTTCTAATAAAAAGTGTTTGGCACCAGGGCAATGCTGCCTCTTTTTGTTCAGTTCTGGTGCATCAAAATTACATTACAGCTCGTGGCTCAGGTTTCATAGAAAACTCAGCTCTTGTTGGGTAATTAAAATGGCACAGGTCAAAATTGATTATTTTCCCATTGCACTTGAATATAACTGAGAAAAATCTAATCTCCAACAAGAATAAGAATATTAAGACACATCTTTTATGTTTGGTTGTTCCTAATTATTCTAAGTTATCTGAAAATACAAGTTGCATTGGAGGAGACCATCACCAATTATACATGATATCAAAAGGTGGCAGGGCTGAAAGAGGGCACACTGAAGGGGGGGGAGCAGAAGGAGGCATGGGGGTGTTACCTATGCCTGCAGGCTCTGCCTTGTTGGAGATGGGGGGAGGACTGCCAGGGGAGGGTGGGAGGCATCGCTGGACCCCTACACTACACAGCATGTCCAGCAGTATCTTTCTATTAGGACCTTTCATGTTAACACAAACACACACACAAGCAAGCCAACATGTTAGACATGCACACACACCACAAGAAGCAGAGAGAGAATAAAGAGATAAAGACAGAGAGACAGTTCAGAGAGAGAGAGAGAGAGAAAGAGAAAGAGAAAGAGAAAGAGAGAGAGAGAGAGAGAGAGAGAGAGAGAGAGAGAGAGAGAAAGAGAAAGCAAGAACATGAGCGGGCGAGCTGTTAGAAATCATCATGCATTTTCAAAATCAATAAATGACTCTTTTTACCACCACTTCGACTCAAAGGCAACAAGTCAACAAGTGAGCGGTTTCATAAACAAGCATCTCTATGTGCGAACAACAAATATGATCACACAATAAACTTGTTTTTGAAAAGAGACACAAATTCTCACCGTGTTGCTTCTAAACAGTCACTAAACACTGTATTAGTTACAAGGGCTGTAAAACAAGATTTGACATAACACAATTGACACAAGGAAGTAGTGATTGTTTAAAGTTTGTAATATTGTTAATTGTTTATTAAACTGATTTTCATGCAGTAGCTTTACCCTCTACAGTGTAAGACATGCATTTAAAAGAGAGTACATGTTAACATGTTAAAGGTCAAACTGGTCTGTTAGGTCAAGCATTTTCAGTTCCATAAAACAAAGCCGTTCCTTATTCCCCCCCCCCCCCCCCCCTTCCCTTAATTAATGTTGTGGATCACTGTACCTCTCATCTCCTCACAGTTTAAAGCTCCCTTTTCCATCCCTTTCTCTCTCTCTCTTACCTTTGCTGGTGCGAGCAGCGATGAGTCCAGGTGTTTCTCCCAGGTCGTTGTGGATCTCCACATCGGCCCCGAACACAATCAGAGCTTTGATCAACTCCATGTGGTCCATCTAATGAGCAGAATCACATGAACGGTGCAGTACTATTTTTTGAAACATGAACATTTCTACGGCAAAATGACAACAAAGGAAAAATACAACTTTGGATGTCGTCAATCTTTGACGTTCAATAGATTCAAAAAGTGTTGTAATTGAGCTTTTTGGTGTATCCATTTACATTTTGATGTAGGTACATTGACAGCATAGTTGCAACAACAGAACATTTGCTATTCAAGAAATGTCAACACAAACTTATCCCATTACAGAGAAGTAGATCTGTGAAGTTTATCATTACAATGAAATTCTTACTTTCATCTACGAGAGCAGGTCAGAGATGATATGCTGTACACACCTTCATAGCGAGGTGCAGGGCTGTGTTTCCATCCTGGCCCTTCAGGTTGGCATTGGCTCCGTGGGTGAGCAGCACCATGGCCGCCTCAAAGCGGCCCTTCTTGGTCAGAATATGGAGGGCGCTCTCTCCAGTCTTACTGAGGTAGTTGACTGCACAGCCTTGTTCCAGCAGCATACGACACATCTGGCAAAGAGAGAGAACGACTTATTTAAACATCTGCTTTATATTTCCTCTCAAATGTCAAGCTACTCTTTATAAAATGCTCTTGACACATTTCTAATTCATAACATGAATGTCTTAGTTTGGTAGCCCCAAGAGCATCCAGAGCAAGGCAATTATAGGCCACTATCACTGGCTGGGAATTGTGCCACACATTTGTGCTGAATTGAAGTTTTGTAATAGTTGTTCGAGCTCCAACTGGTTGACTCCACGGTCATAAATTCATTGCTGTAACATCAAAATCAAATAGCTCATTATGGATTTCTAACCACAAAATGCATGATGCAATATGTCACCTCAGCAGTTTTGGCCCAGTGCAGAGGCGTCCCTCCATACAAAGAGTCCTCAGCCTGGAGCTGGCCTGGGTCCGCTTTGAGGATCTCCTCCACGCAGCTGACAGTCAAACACAAGATACAGGAGGACTATTTACTAAATATCTCCATCCATCCTAAATATCCATCAAATAGATTCTACAGCTTCTCTCAGTTTTGCAATTTTTGTGCCCTGAGCACAAAAGCTTTCAATTCTTAGATGTATTGTCTCTGTGGGAAATTAATTTAGTCATCTCAGTTCCCTATCCAATACAGATGATGAACATTCAGAGGCACATTATTACTTGTATGAGCTTACTCAATGTAGTTGTCTGAGAGGTACTATCCACAATTATCAATCATTTTTATTTTCATTTGCTGTCTCGTCCCAAGTCAATAAACCAAGGTCCTGGAGGCATATTGCAAAACTCATAACAGTACAAGCATTTATTTACAGCATAGAGTCTATGTAAAATGGAGGCAGGGTAACCAGGCAAAGCTTTACTTCAAAACAATATGCTCTCAAGAGTCACTGAGGAAAATACAGACAGCCTTCCAGCTCCAGGGACGCTGTTTTGTAACAGTGACTTTGGACACTGCATAAGGGTGAAGAAACCTTCTTTTGAGAACCCCTGCACTAAGACAGTCCTGGACTGATTACAACCTAAAGAAACTGTGTAAAAATGTACCAGCAGTTTCTACACACTGCAGACGAGAACTACGCCATGTTGTAATCATCTTCATCTTTGCCCCTACTCACCCCTTCTCACTGTACTTCATGGCACTGTGGATGGGGTAGCCAGTGCCACCAACGACATCACACTTGGCCCCACCCCCCAACAGTGCTTTGACAGACTCTACGCGTCCCAGACGGCAGGCCACGTGGAGCGGCGTCTCCCCGTTGTTGTTCAGCTCATTCACCCCCGAACACAACCGCGAGCACATAATCTGAATGAGGAAAGGATGGAGTTATGAACGAGAGCATGGTGGGTGAAGTGGGCCGAGAGAAAATCATGTTGCTCATGATGTTTAGAGGACGTGACTTTTGGTAAGATAATTTCACAAGTGATGATCAAAATTTGAATCAAATGGAAAAGTAAGTGCGACTTCCCTCTTCCTGAGTCTCACCTGGATGATGGCAGGAGAATCCTGCTTGGCAGCACAGTGCATGGGCGTTTCTCCGTTGCGATCTTTGATGTCAGTGCGAGCCTGGCTTTCCTCCAACAGCTCCTTCACACACGCCGAGTCTCCACGCTCACATGCCAGGTGCAGCGGCGTCTGACCTGATGCATCCCGAGCATTGATCTGACTGGAGACAGAAAGATGACAATTCATACAGTTTATTTGGCTTGGTCTAGTCACTAAATAAATATTTTGATTAGAGCCGGTATTGACCAATTTCCCTTCATCCAGGAGCCATTGTTTTCCAATAATATCACTACAGTATGGAGGTGAGCTTGCAGAGACTTCAGACCTGCTTGAGACACATAGATAAACCACTATAGTGAACATTTAGACCACTTTATTGCCAAAGTTACTGTGAGCTATGTCTGTGTGATAACTTAGTTTAAGCAGGAACAGATTTCAGTTTGTTTTTGTTGGTGCATTAAAGTAAACTCCAACATCACAGATCTGAGACTTGGCTGCAACCCACAAGCTTTTAAATGCAAGATAAGATCAAATTTCACTTGAAATTTTGTTTTCATGACGTATGTTTCCTCACAGTTTCTCTGAAAGGGAAATTTTCAAACAATGTTTGTAAAGGCTTTTTGGAAGACTCCCACACCTTCTATGTCAGACTCCCTCATACACTTTTAGCAAAATGTTTAACAAAAAAATAGCAACTAAATGTTTCTATATGACAGCAAGCTGATTATCACACTACTGAAATGAATGAAAACCAATTGCTGTGTGGCAAATGGGGAAATTAATGTCAAGTGATTCACAGTTAACAAGCTAAGACCTGCAAAACCTGGAAGGGTTAATGTTATGAACTTATCATAAATATTTAATAGTATTTGTTGCATTGAATGCATTTAGCTGGCAGTCTCTGACTGACTGTCTCACAACTAATGCCTCTGTAGGATAGGTTTACACATTATACTCCTCCTCTGTTCATTCAGCTTTATCCTGAAGAACTTATTTCAGGGCAAACTCCCCTTAGCCGGGAAGCTAGTGTTGAAATGATTATGAACAATTACTTAATTCATTTAGTCCATCACAGAAAAACAAATCAACAACAATTTTGATAATCATTCAATACAACAAGTGCCTTTTCTCTATTTGACATCCTTGTTAAGTGTTTCATTTGGTCTTGGCACAGAAAATTTCAATCATTTCAGACTCATTTGGACTCACAAGCATAAGCATTTTTCTCTAGTGCCAACAGCAAATCAAATCAAAATCAGCTGTTCCCACCTCACCTCTGGACATAGTTATGTTTGAGACACTCTCTCAGGCCTGTCTCCACAGCAATGTGGGCGGAACTCCAGTCCGGGTGGTTTCGGACACAGTCCACGATTGGCTGAGCAGTCTCAGCCTTCAGAGGAAGAGTTTCATAGAAGGGGCGAAGTTTGAGCGCATATTGGGGGAACCAGTTCATGGCATCCTCCTCTGATGCCACCTGAAACAGCCTGGTTGAAACAGAGCAATGATTACACAGTCACATTTCACCAGAACCACGAGAGGAAATCCGAATGAGGGGCAACAACTCTGGGAATGTGGGGACACTAGTACAAATGACAGATAAAATAAATAATATTGTTATAAATAATTTCAAAGATGCACTTTAATTTTCTCTATTGTTTCCCACTACTAACTATTTTTTTGTAACCTTTATCGCCACAATACAAATGTTTGCAGATTCTTTGATATACAGAGCTTTTAAAAGTAGCTAAGACAACTTCATGCACAATAGCACAACAGTGATAAATATTCAGTGTAACTTCTGAACAATGTATGATGTTAAGTTTATTGGGCTCATAATGTTTGCATTAGAGAAAAACTTAATTTAAACACAATACCCTATGACATATTAAACATTTGGTTTCAGTTTTGGGAAACTGTTAAACCTTCTTATTGTCAGTGCTTAATCCTACTTTTCAGACTTATGGCTGAATGACACAGCGCTGATTGACTCAAGGGGCTTTGAACTAGTTAAGCTGCTTTGTTGGGTCATGATGTAGGACAATAGTGATCTAAACTAAATCAATAAGTGATTATGTCATAGGCTGAAAACAGTAAACAAATCTGCAGGGGGTCATGGAATCACAATCTACTAAACATCTGCACATTATAGATATAGTTGAGGTCATTTTAGCTGTACGTTTAAACATAGTTCAGTGGCTGTGTAACACAACAGATGACACACATCAGACCACTCTTCCTGTCTGTGATGTGATCAACACTCACCTCAGAGTCACTGTGGGCGTCTCAGGGCACATGAGCAGACAGTCCCATGACTGACACTGGGTGTTTCTGTACAGGACCATGCGTCCCTCCTCCTTCAGCATGACTTTGCCTCCTCCGCCATAGTCCGACAGGGGCACATCCCTGACTCTGTAGGGGTTGGTGAAGAGGGTTGACACAGAGGACACTGTGTCCAACAGTCGGCCCAGGAACTGCATTGATACCTGAGACAGAGGAGAGAGAGACATTGAGGGAAGACTCAGCACAGCCTTTATGATCTCTAATTGATATGAGAGAGGTTTTAGTAGCACATGCAGCTATGTAGCTCTGCCCTCTTTGGCAGCCTGTAGGATTGTTTTCAACATTAATCATTCAGGAGAAGACGAGCAACAGGTGTAATATCCCAGATATTACAGATAATATGGCGGATGACAGTCTGTGACAGTTTGTGGTCTGATCAGTGGAATAACGGACTGTCATAAACTATTTCCTGTTAGGTAAAGCTAATTGTACAAGGCGAGCTACTAATTGACAGCTCGGGCTAGAGGACAACTCTATAATTTATTACACACCAAGACCTATTAGAGATATGAACAATGAAGCTAATCCTCATTTAAAAGATGATCAAGTGGCTCCATTCAGGCTCCTCACGAGTTCCCAGTTTAACACAATTTGACGTTTGACGCTAAAAGCTAAAAGCAGCTCATACTATGTCAATAAAAAAAACCCTTTACCCCATATTTTAATTATAAATATCTCCAATGTCCGTCTAGCTACACTTAGCTACCCTTCTAATGTAGCTAATCGCATTAGCTCGTATAAAAGCAACCTTTACCTGCTGGTTCTCCTCCGCCTTGTTTGACTTCTGACAGCGACATCAACAACCGCCGCGCCGCAACCGAACCTGCTAGAAATCCAGACTGACGTGAGTCGATCCAATCAGAGCTCAAGAATTATCACCGCTGGGTAAAAAGGGGTGGGGCATAAAACATGACCGGTACTCTCGGGTTTTCTTCATATAAAGAATCAGCGAACTCTTTAACAATCTAGAGTTTTATAAATGTAATGCATTTAGAATGAATGAATATGAAGAATTAAAAAATGTATAGCTATATTAGAATAATGTTTGACTACATAAGATGAGCTGGGGTAAGTTTTAACATAAGCTAGTTAATAAGGAATGTTACCTTAAAACTCCTCTTTGTATAATATGATAATAAATACATGTAAATTGATTTTTTTAAGCTTTGACCTTCTTAGACTGAATCAGTCCTTTGTCCTTTGTTCATGACCATAACACAGAGATGGATGTGATAGTTCAGATTCACGTCACTATGTGAAAATAACAATACCACAAAGTGAAAATGCTCCATTCCAAATTAAACTTTTACTTTTGCTTTCCTTAGTCTCTCACTCTATAAATGGATTCCTTTATGTGTGAGTCAATGGTCACACGGTCTTGTGGGTTTACTGAGACTAAAAAAAAGCATGTGAACAGATCCAACTGCGAGCAAGTCTTTTTTGTTTTTTTTTACAAAAGTAGTACAAAGAATATCTTATCCAATGGAGTAAAACCTACAATATACCACTCTGAAATGGAGAGGAGTATTAGAAGTGGTTTAATTGCCTTCCAGTAAAGTACAAATATGACAAATTTGTAGTAAATACAGTATTTAATAAAATCTACTTGAGGAAAATAGTTATATAAAAAAACATATCATGCCTGTCCTTTCCTGTATAAAAGATGGTAAAGTTAATTTAGTTACCTTAGTAAAATATTGCGGTTTTTAAGAGTTTACCTTAATTCACAGCTTTCATATGGATCATATAGCTGCTATCTTTGGTAATATTTATTGGAACATTATGTACATGTGTTCATAAGCTTAAACCCTGAGGAATGTCCCACCTACAAAAAGGGCAGGCGCCATAACCTACTTTTCCCATGATTTGCAGGAAATGGTAAATTGGGAAGGCTTTGAAGCTGTCCAACACAGATTTATATATAGGAATATTTTTATTGCAACAGAACAAGAACAGGAAGCATGCTGTTTTTAGAATGTCAAGAGCTGGAGGGCAATGTTGTTTATTTATCTAATCATCAAAGTTGGGTCCTGCCTTTTCTTTTCCCTTTTTTCTTATCAGAATCAAAATCATCTTTATTAGCCAAGTATGTGCACACATACAAAGAATTTGCTTACAAAAGAATGTCCTTACACAGGGATAGACATAACAGCTAAGAACAAGGACAACAGGACTAACAAATGAAGATGAATAAAAGACAGGGCTATTATGTAAACAAGTATATAGAAAATAGATGTACATATGAATTTATGTACATTCATTAAGGAAGACAATGTGATCATGTCCTCTGTACTCTGTGTTTTCTCTGGACTGAGTTTTAACCAGAGATGGGATATAGAGGTTTTAGCAACCGAGGGAGAGGGTCATTAAAGATGGTAGGTGTTTTACAGGCAGATTGCATTACTTTTTCAAATTCAAAATGTTAGAACATAGACTGCATGCATGTATCACGGTTTTAAAATAAATGCAACACAAAAATTTGAAATAAATATCCATCCATTATCTCTACCCACTTATCTTTACTATGGCTGTAGCATCTGTCCTACGCCTTTTGCACAGAAGACATTTTGACACATCACTGTAGGACAAGAACAGGTAAAATAACAGATTTAATGATGGCTATATTTAATTCAGCAGCTTCAGTTTTAGGGTCTTGGTATTGTCCCTGCTGGCTCGCCGTAACGCTGTCGTGACTTACTGGGACACTTGAATAGAAGTGAATAGTAACACCTTTACTTTACCTACAATGAAAAGTCAAAATGTGTGCTGTGAAAAAACTCCACAGACAGTTAACTGAGTAAATGCAATAAAAATCAAGCATTTTATAATTTTCTGGGCTGAGGGAGTGTTAAATCAGAGGACAGAGGTGAGTTTGGACTTAACATGTTTTGCTGGCTGCTGCCTTTGCAAATTATATGACAGATTAATAATAATAATCGTTTAGTTTTAATGCGTTTCAGATTACTCTCTTGAGTGTCTTCATTTTTTCTTTTACCTCATTTTTTGCAATCTTTAACTGATGTGAAAAATTAAAATAAAGTAATAATTAAAAAAAATTTAATTTCTAATACATAAATACATTAGAGAGACAGTTCACTGAATAAATGCAATGAAAAGAAGTAAAAATCAAATTTTATAATTTTCTGGGCTATGACACAGGACAGAGTTTGAAATTAAAATGTGTTTGGTGCAATATAGCAGATTAATAATAATATAACTAGCATCAATAGTGATCAAAAAGTTTCCATGTGTTTCAGGCTCTTCAGTTTCTTCGAGGTTCATTTTACCTCATCTGTTGGTGTCTTTGCTGTGACAAGTCAAAATAAAAGTAATTAATATAAACAATAAAAACTGATAAAACATTCAACCGTTTTAAATAAAGTAAGAGATAAATACACTTTACAGACAGCTAACTGAATAATTGCAATAAAAATAAGTCATAATTATTTTTTTAAGTATATAATTTTAGTATCAAAGAGAAAAAAAAGTTTCCATGTGTGTCAGGTTCTTCGCATCCTCGTGAGTGTCCTCATCGTTGCCAGGACGACAGGAGGGGGGCTGACCCCGACCACGTGACGAGTAGTGTGTGTCTATCTGTGTGTGCGTGTGTGTGTATACCTCCTCTCTCTCTCACACACACACACTCTCTCTGGCTGTGATCGGCCCGAGCGGCAGACAGTGGTGCCTGACGTCTGGAGAGAGAGTGAGAGAGAGAGGGACGAACCGGAGACAGGTAGCTTCAGCCCGGGCATGAACGATGGAGCTCTCGGCGGTGGGAGATCGCATTTTCGCCGCGGAAGCCATCCTGAAACGCCGCGTCCGCAAGGTGAGCTAGCGCCGCCGTGCTCCCGCGTATTTTTTTGGTGACTTCCCGCAGATGTTGGCCGCGGTCAGCGCGGCTTAGCACGGCGCGGCTCCGGTCCACGGGCTCGGGGCTCGGCGCTACGGAGGCCTTGTGGCTCGCGGGTGCCTTTGCTTCGCTAGTTCGAGCTAGCTTGATGCTAGCTAGCGCGGCTAACAGTCGTGGCTCGTATATCGAGGCAATAAAAGCAGCGACACAAAGAGGAGGCTGTAGCTGCAGAGCAGGGCAGCCCAGCCGAGGGGATGAGGGCTGTGAAATGGAGGGGCCCGCTCTCTCTGCCAGCTAATGGCAGCTAAAGCTAGTCTGCATTTTACAGCCTGTGGAAGAGGTGCACTCACATGAAAGGCTGCTGGAGACTAACCTTCCTCTACAGCTTGTGAGGATCTCAAAACATGAGTCCCTTCACTCACCTTCTGCTGAGTGAGGAAGGATCAGTCACACTTGATCAAGGACTTCTGCTAGTTTCATTAGTCCCAGTAAGGCTTGTGCACTGGGAAGGAGCCCATAAATCATGGTTGGGTACCATCTTAAAGTGGCTGGTTCCCACAGTCAACCAGCAGGCCCACCAGGCCTCCACTCACTGAAATACCTGCTGAAACTTCATGGTTGCATGGTTCTTGTGAGATACAACTAATCCCAAGCAGTTGCATTGAAGTAGAATAACTTTGCCATATTAAGGTTTTAAGATTAGCTCCACACAGATGTTATTGAGTAACTCATCTTGCTTTAAAATAATACAATCACATTATTATTTCTGTGCCAAACTTGCAAAAATGTATGATGTTCAATGAATTCCATTTTACTGAGAATGCATTGGGTTCTAACTTTTAGAGCCATTAAGATCAGAACAATCAAATGAGAAGAAATCCTCAACAAGAAAAACATTTCTACATCCATCAGATATGATTTTCCAGACTAATATCGAAGGGCTACAACATGGTTAAATTCATAAAATGTCGTGTTGCATGAAAGGCATGCAGGATTTTATTCTGTGCCTTAAGGTCACCACAAAATCCCAGTAACTCCCAAAGGTAGATTAACATAAAACTAAGTCTGATGAGCCAAAAAGGAAGCTGCTGCAGACGAGTTCCAGATTTAAGGGATTTTTAAAAATCTCCCGTCGGTGTTGTCACACACAAGCTGTTTCTGTTAATCCACCATCTGTCTTTTTCTTGCAGGGACGACTTGAATACCTGGTAAAATGGAAAGGATGGGCCATGAAGTAAGTGCTTCTCTTAACTTTGAGTTAAATGGAAACGGACAACCTTGAGTCCTTTTTAAAGCGAAGCATTTGTCTGTGTTGTTATGCTGCTCACATTAAATGATGGTGGGTTTTTTTTTGTGTGTTTTCATGTTTCGCTGTCCTTGCTCAGGCACAGCACTTGGGAGCCAGAGGAGAATATTCTGGATGACAGGCTGATACTGGGCTTCGAGCAAAAGTGAGTAAAGCCAGTACATAATGAGACTACATGCTATTTTGCACAGTGTTTTGCTTCAAATGTTTAAAGCTTTTTTCTTCCTTTCAGTTCTTAGTCTTAATTTTACACAGTGCTATTTGTCCTTACTTTATGTCAACTCCCATGTATCTTACTGGCAAGTGCTTGTGCTTGCTTTTGCTTTTACCTCATTTGTTAGTGTCTTTACATTCCTCCTCCGCCTCTTCTCTTCCTGATTATTAAACGTCCGTTACGTCTGCTGCCAAGCCACTTGAAAGCCTTGTGTTGCTCACAGACTAGATGTTTAAAGTAAACTAAAATGGACACCATAAAACAGACAAAAGTAAAAAGACACTTCAAATGGAAACTGAAATGGACACATGAAGACCGAGAGTCTGGCTTTGTTCAAACATGGCGTGTTCTCTGTGCCCGACTGCTCTACTTTCACACACCCACAGCTTTCATCACCATCTTCTGCTTTGATTCTTTATTATCTGCTCTCATTGCAGTTTTCTGTTTTTAGGCTGTCTTTACTTTTGTCATCTGCCTTGTCATAACCGTCATTTCCTTTTTATAGGGAACGGGAAAGGGAATTGCATGGGCCGAAGAAACGGGGGCCAAAACCCAAAAACTTTGTCATGAAGGTACTTTTTTTTATGCTTTCAATGTTGACACATGTGTGCACACTGAAACACATCAGCAGCTGAAAAACAAGTCATCCAGTAATACACAATGAGCATATATTTTCAAATGGTCTGGAAATTTATCCCAGAAATATGTATTTTTAAATTAATAGATAATATCATGCTGATAATTGTAGTATAGATTTGTTTATCAAATAGATACCAGTGCTCAGATAGCAACACATATAAGAAAAGTGCCGAGTGAATTCAACAGTTAAAGTAAGTCTGAGGTCAACCCACTTAAAGCAGATTTTCTAGCTTGATTGAAGTTCATTGTAAGTATTGTACTGGCAGCGTGTATCACTATCAACACTGTCGGAACACAGAATAGTCTATAACATCTACACTGTGCTACTTCCTTTTTCACACTGCCATTTTCATTCTTACAGCTTGGAGCATATACATTGCACCAAGATAGATGTTAAAGTTGATGATGATTGGGCAAAAAGTTTCACTGTGAGTCATGAGTCAATCTCAATAAGAACTATAGTCTTCGCCCGCTCAGGCAGTGTTAGAGCGTCTAGAATGGCAGTAACAATCACCGTGACAACAGAGAGGTCGTTGTTCATACTTTAATCACAGCAGGTTTAATATTCCCACCAGAACATTTGGTGATTTGCATGTTAAGAAATATATACATGTCAAGGTTAAGCATGAGATACATTTATTTAGAAAGAGGTGTTTTTGTTACATCACTTTTTCTACAACATTGAATGACTATTTATCACTACATAATACAATGTAGTTTAAAAAGACTTTGCAACCAAATTTAACTCATAGACCTCTTCTGGCCTACAAAACACTGAAACCATGCTTTTTAGGCTGATATGGGAAACAAAGTGGGTATTGTGCAACCTACATTTTCAAAATGTCAGTGCAAATTGTGGTGAGGGAGGCAGGTTTCTACAAAAAATGCAGCTCACACTGCAAAAATGTTTCTCTCCGTCAGGCTCGTCAGAAAGAGACCAGCAGCCGAGCCTCGAGCTCCCGGCAGACTGCATCGCGCTCCTCTTCGTCCGCCTCCAGCCGAGCAACTCCTTCCTCCTCCGCCTCACCTCATCATTTAGCATCTTCGTCCTCCTCCTCAACCGTGGCACCCTCTCCCAAACTCAATTCTCTGGCAGCCACCCACAAGCTGAAGAAAGACATTCACCGCTGCCACCGGATGTCCAGGCGCCCTCTGCCCCGCTCTGACCCCATGGCGCCCACCTTCTCCAACCCCGGTGGCTTCCCTTCCCGCCTGCACGTCTCTCCCTTCTCCGAGACCGTCCGCATCCTCAACCGTAGAGTCAAACCTCGGGAGGTCAAGAGAGGTCGGATCATCCTCAACCTGAAAGTCATTGATAAGCCAGGCCGGGGCGGCTCAGCTGCAGGCAGCAGGAATGTTACAGCAGGACGCCAAAACATCCCTTCCCGCAATCGCATCATCGGGAAGAAGGGAGAGGCTCCCTATAGACCTTTCCAGCCCCCTCTGAAGATGCTCGGGTTCCCCATGTATGGGAAGCCGTTTGGGCTGCAGTGTGGAGGCCCCGTGCCCTTTCACTCCCACCCAGGCTCGTGCTCCAGCACCGGGGCCAGTGACACCCGCTCCACTTCCTCCCAGTACCAGTCACCTCCTTCTCCTTCCAGCTCCAGCGGCTCTGAAGGAAAATCTCCAACCAACGCCTCAGCTGCTCAGTCAGGAGCCTCAGCTTCCAGCGAGGGCCCCAAGTCCAGTAAACCTCACACAGAGACGCAGAAGGGCCAGAGCGCCAAGCCACCTGCTCCTGCCCCGTCCTCAGATGCCGACCCTGCGGCGTCTGCATCCCCCTTCCTCCCCTCTTCACCCTCTTCCTCCTTGGAAGATGAGGGAGAGGAGGGCACCCCGGACCGTTCCGCGCCTCCAGAGGGAGGCAGGAAAAATCCTCGCCAACGCAGGGCTAAGCGCCAGCTGCCCGCTGCCCCTTCTTCTGTCAGCCCTGGGGACCCGAGCGCTGCCCCCACCGAACCCAAAAGGGTGCCCGCTGAGGGAGACCCTGACTGGCACCCGGAAATGGGGCCAAGCTGCAAGGATGTGGTGGTCACTGACGTCACCACCAACCTCGTCACCGTCACCATTAAAGAGTTCCCTTCCCCTGCCTCCGGCCCTGCCTCGCCCTCCGCCGGCCCCGAGGACGCCTCGTCCCCTCCCCCCAGCACCACCTCTGATGACCCCTCTCCACCTAAGCCATAGGAGATCATGAAGTCGATTGCCATTGATGATAGAAAAAATATCATGCCAGTGTTGCCACGTCAGCCCCCTCCTACCTTTTCCTTAAAGGTGTGTCCATATTTGTGTAACGATTAATGAAATGTAATCTAACTTAACACCGCCCAGCCATTGAATAGTAAAAAAGAGCATATTTTTTTTAAAAAGAAGTGTATAAATTTGAAAAGGGGCAGCTAATACGCCCTTCCTTTCACTTAAATTGCCATATTTTGTCCACTTGCACAGCACTGACTCTTTAAGGCAGACTTGGATGGAAATGATATTTGTTTTCTTTGACTTGAAATCAGACATGCTGACTTCAGCTTGTTTGGTGTAATAAAAAATTGTCCAAAAAGTGAAACACTCCCCCATCTGGTGTGTGGGGTGAGCGTTGATCAAGCACACTTGGTGTATGTGAAAGAAACAAATACTCATTAGATTCAGGCCCTGCTGCGAAGGCTGTTATGCCAATTTCCTGCCCCCCTTGTCTCATTGGAAGTCCAGCTTGTTAATGATAAATGAGGTGATGTGTTTTTGCACTTAACACAGTTGGACTCTCATATATTGCATCAATACAGCGAGGTAAATGCAATGCACTTGACTGCATCGAAAAATGACCTATTTTATGTAGTTCATCAATTTTTCAAGGCCTTTTCCTCTTGCTCTCTTGAACGCACATGCATATACATACAGTATGAGTAAGTATTTATATGCACGCACAACCTTAAAAGCTGCAAAAGAATATACAAAAACAATAGTTTTTAAGTTATTGCTGTCCTTGCCGTCTTTCCCTGCTTGCCTTTATTTCTCACGAACCCACCACCTTCTTTAACTCTGTGACGTCCACCAAGACTCTAAACTGGCTTGAAGTTAGTTGTGAATTATTTGCTTTTACGCCAGATTTGCGTCATATAACTTCTTAACTTGTCAAGGTCTAGAAGGTCCGTGAGCTGAACACAGTTCTGACTGAAGCCACCAACCAAATGCAGCTAAAAATAGCAGTTTGTTGAACCTTTGAGCTACTTGGCAGCTGTTTGAAGTCTGTGGAACATGTGTCGAGGCAGTTTGGGTTTTTTAAAGATCAATAGTGACTGGTAGGTTTGCCTGTGTACCTTCTCTTTTGGAAGGTAGAGCAAACTGCTTTTACACCTGCTTTGTTCCTTTGGATGTTGCTGGTCAGTCTTTTAGCTAACAGTGCTTTATTAGTATGGTCTCAAGTTTCAACAGAAGTGGTTCGTGTAGCATGGCTCAGACTCCTCCTGATAACCATAGGACAAAGGCTCCTGTCAGTTTATTCACTACCTGTCTGTTAGGCAGTAAAAGCCTGTGTAATGTAAACAGAAGTGCAGTTGAGATTTAGTTATCAGTGGAATCTGTCTTGAACTATGTGGACACAGCTTCAGCATTTCTCTCTGCTCTCCGTCATGTGTAGTGAAGACCTTTTTCTCTTGTTACAGTCGAGCAGTTTCAGAAGCGATGGTGTGACAAGTTTCAGTATCTCCGCTGATGTTGACTTCAAAACTGGCTAAAATGCATCGCAGACCACAAGTCAAGCTGCTGTCGATTGTCAGTGTCTTTTAAACTAACATGCAGGTTTGTCTTTCAAAGCTCAGCCGCTGTCTGTAGCAATGCTGCTTGCAGCGAGAAAACTGCTCTGTCTTTGTTGTGTCGCAGGTTTGCTGACCCACCGTGCTTTTGAAATTCAAGTGAAAATCGTTTACTTTAACAACAGCAACGTCCTGTTTCAGCTGCATATTTTTCTGCTGAAGTCTCTGTGACAAAAAGGACTATTTCCTGGTTGTAACCTCTGACCTTTGACCTGGTGATTTCCTTGTGGTTACACAGTGCTCTCCTCATGCAGAGAGGAGCTGTAGACCCAAGGGTGCGTTAACATACCAGGCCAAACTTCTGGTTTCTGTAGTGGGAAACTGCCTCAAGACAAATGATCTCTTGTCTGTGGCTGATTAAATTTATCTCCTCTCTACTTCTCCAGCCACTTTATGAGGTTACAATCGATCCGTTGCTTCGTCTTTGCAGCTCCAGTTGACAGTGTTTTGTTTCCTGCCTTTACCTTCTCTCAAGGCAAAAACCTGCGACTCGGGAGAGCAGAGGAGGTTGGCACAGCTGTTTTCTCCAAATGCATCAGATGTCAGGTAGTCGACTGGTTAATGCTGCAGCTCTGAAGGTGTTATCTGTGGCCCGCAACTGTTGACTGCGACCTCGGCTGAGCTCGTTCACTGCAGCTAAATGCCTGAAAGCTTGAAAGCGTTCGGTGGTTTTGACCTTGAAGTGCAGCTGAAGTACTTCAGAAGAAGCCTGGCTCTATTCATCCACAAACTTTAAACCCTTTTCTGGTGCTGCCTGCTCTTTCTAGACCTTCCCAGACCTTGGCTCTTACTCTCGTGTACCTGTGTGTTACAATATTTAAAAAAAATCTTCCGCATGTGTTGCCTTATAGCTGCTCCGTTCAACCCCAGCTGCACTCCAGGCGACGTTTACCTCGTCTCACTCAGCTTTCTCATGTGCTGAAAAAACTTACCTGTCATGACTTTGGTGGTGAAGATAAAAGATCACAAACATCTGCAGACTGTAATAACATTGATAGGCTTCTCATGTCTCATTTTCCAAAGCTGCAAACGCAGTGTTTTCTGTCTCGGTGAACACAGACGAGGAAGATGTCGCCTCCTCTCCTGTCATGTACTGGATGGTTCTAGTTGTTGTCAATACTGTTTCAATACTCTCATAGGTTACACGTGGAAGGATTTATTCCAAAATGACACATCCATTAAATGAAGAAATTAAATGGTCTCTGGCTCAAATTCAAATTGAGGTACTTTTTTTAAAAACAGGACAGTACTTAACTTAAATCCTTATTTGACTAAGTGAAAACATAGACTGAGTCCACTATATTTTCCAGAAACAGATGAAGGATTATTTTCTTCTCCAAATGGATATTTCACTATTTGGAATAGATTTTTTTCATCTACTATATCTTTAATATCTTTAAGTGGTGGATAGAAGTGACTCTTGCAGTTGGTAGATGTGTAAGGTTTTAGGCTGCTAGGCAATGTTTCCAACAGTGGATAGCAATGTTTTCTCTTCTGTTCCTTTCTCATATGGGGTAGCACAACTCGACTTAGTGGCCTATCTTTCAACCAAATAGGGCTCTTGATTTTATTATTTGACTTTTTTAAAGCTTTTTCCCCCCCCCTTTTGAATTGTTTTACATTTATATGTGATGTAATTTTAAGTGCAAGGTTTATGTGGCACTAATTGGAGAAAAAAGGAAGGATCCTTGTTTCAGTGTACGGATAAAGATGCTCAATAAATTTGTGCTTTTTAAGCCTTTTTTCCTTTGTACTGTACTTTAATACTTTTTTTTTTTTGAAATATGCATAATGATGTTAATGTGATGCTGTTTATTTGAATGCCATTTTTTTAATAGTCCAATATGGGTTTTTATCAGAAGGCAAACTTTGACTGATTTTAATGTGTCAAGACTGCAGTTTTGTCTGGTTTAATGCTAATATGAATTATGTACATTGTATTGA
Organism: Centropyge bicolor; assembly: GCA_037975185.1. Classification (NCBI taxonomy): domain Eukaryota; kingdom Metazoa; phylum Chordata; class Actinopteri; family Pomacanthidae; genus Centropyge; species Centropyge bicolor. The sequence continues at coordinate 1,652,152 of JBBMOC010000018.1, read as the reverse complement.
TGGTAATGACGAGGAGGTGGAGGATAATGATGACATTGTAATGTATCTGAACTTTGAAGCATGTTTTGCAAACCCTTATTGTACAGATTATGTATTCAGTGTCATGTTACCTGTTACTGTTGTTGCTTTCTGTGTGTGTTTCTTGTACAAGGCTTTTAATTAAAAGCTTGTTAAAAAGCAAGTTTGCGTTAGTGTTGTTTTTCAGCTGTCGTCTTATATTTTGATACGTCTGTGCAAACTTTATTTGGATGTGGGGTTGGGGTGGGGGGGGGGCTGCAGGTGAAGGTACTGACCTAGTTATAACCTCAGCAGCAACAGTATATGATGCTAAATTAACAACTGTGAGAATTAAAGTCTTTCAAATTCCCCTGCAATAAACATAGTACAGGAGACCAAAATTTCACATCACATTAAACACAATCATTTGATCAATTGTTGATAAGAGATTATTGATAAATAAAACTTAAAAGCCTGAATCCGTGAGCAATGAACAGCTGAGTAGAAATTACTGAAATGTTTTTTTTTTTATAAAGTTAAGTACATATATAAAAAGTACATGGAGAACTAAAAACTGACCAGCTGCAGACCTACTTGTATTTCTCCTAACAGTTAATTCTCCTGCTGTAGTTCCCAGATATTCCACCGAGAGGCGCTGTTGAGCTGCTTTGGTTATGCTTCATTACAAGGGAGCAGCTTGCAGCCCCTGTGTTTTCAGAGGGATTGTGCAAGCTGGGGTGATATTAAGGTCATCACGCCTGGGTATTCATCTCTGAGCGTTTTGATGCCACGATGAATACATACATCCAGTTCAAACAGCCTCCTGCTTTTCCACGGGCGGCGTTTCATTCTGCTGCTGTTCAAACTGCTGTAATGGATGGTAGAAAGGAGAGAGACTTAGAGAGGCTGACACCAGGAGGTGACAGGCGGGTCCCTCGTCTCTTTTTTCCTCTCGTCTATTCCCTCCCTGGCAGGATGACACCGGGCTCATGAGCCAGATGGAGCTAAAATAGTCGTCGTGGTTTGATGCAAGTGGCCCACATCTGTGTGTGTGTGTGTGTGTGCAACATCAGCCACCTCTAGAGATTAATGCACAATCTAGGCTACTGGTCTCTGCAGGGGAAGCCTTACTGAACTGGCATCTGAGCTTCTGACCGTGGTGGATGTTTCATTTCAAGTCTGGCAATCTGATTATTTTCACGTGCTACTTTTAAATTTGTCCTGCAGCTCAGAGGTGTATTTTTACATTCATATTATCAAGGAACAGTCCGACGTTTCGGGAAATACACTTATTTGATTCCTTGCTGAGGGTTAGATCAGAAGATCAATACCACTCTTATTATATCTGGTTTGTTGAGTCTGTCCAAAAGCCACAGTGTGAAAACAACACCTTCTGGTTTTATGGGATGTAATCTGCTCGACTGCTTCTTGGCTGGCTGCACTGGAGTCCGCAACTGATGAGACCTTACAGACCTCGCAGGAGAAATAAAGTGTAGAAGAGGAAGAAAGGTGAAAAGCACTCTTTCTCTGCAGTTTTGAAAATATTTCAGCCTTTTCACTCCCATGTAAAGTTTGTGTAGATGTTTCATACTGAAATACTAAAATTTCGTTTCGTGAGGTTAGGCAATGTCAGGGAGGAAAAAAAACCTCCAGCTTTCTAAGATATCAGTTCTTCAGAGTCAAAGAGCAGCAGCATCCCTGTAGACGTCTACTGAAATACAGCAGTCAAACAGGGAGAAAAGACTCAGAGAAGATGCAGAAACGCTGATTTCTGCACCAGGAAGTTGTGCAGAAACCTGAGCAACTACTGGATGAAATTTGGAAAATGTGTTTGACAGTGAAATGAGTTTTGGCATTTCATCACAAGAGCAAATCCTGGAGTTAATTAAACATCACATATTCATATCTAAGGTCATGTGTTGATGTAGTTTTCTTTTAATGCTGTGCTAATTAGCAGCTTCACCTCCCTGATTGGCAGCAGACCTGTGATTTTCTCCAGCTTAGAGGAGATCCATCCTGCATCGCACGTCTCTGTTTGATTTGGACTAAAATCAAGAGCAAACTTTCCAAAAGTGTTCGATCCAATCGGTGAAGAAAAGTTTTTGCATGGTAGCGTCGATGTGCAGTGGGAGCAGGGAAATCAGAGACCGAGCAGGACGTCTACTTTAACAGGATTTTACTCCAGTAGTTTCTGGGAAAGGAAAGGTTCTGGGAAACAGGATGCCTGAGATACACACACCTGCACACTCACCTACACACACACACACACACACACACACACACACACACACACACACACACACACACACACACACACACACCTGCACATTCACCTACACAGACACACACACAACCAACCAGCTTTTTCTTCTTGGTCAATAAAAAGGCTGCTATTTGCTAACAAAATTCCTGTGTCTCATCTTTGCATCGACTCTTATTTGCCACCATGTAATTGGCGTCACAGAGGTTGGACAGAGGGGGCGACGGCGGCCTGCTGCACCCGGCTGGGCGGCACTGCACATCGGCTGAAACAAAAGGAAGAAGATATTTCTCTCATTAATTTGACAAATGTGCAGTTCGGTCAAATCTGGGTGTGACCAACGAACGTCTCCAAAATCTGATCTTGCTAAAAAAGTGATGAAGATACAGGGATTTGTGTGTTTTTGAGTGATTGTATTAGGATTTATTTGGGTCATAGTCGAGCTTTGAAGAAGCAAAGCAAGAAGCCTTTGTTGAAAGAGAAACCACTGTGTCAGGGCTGGATCTTTTCTGTTGGCATCAGTGGGGAGTTTTTAGCTAGCACAGTCTCTGGGGGCAAACATGTTCTTCCTCCTACTCAGTTAAAAACTTCAGAGTTAAAGATTCCAGCTTTCAGTGATTTTCCTTCTTCTTCAGTTCCAGTAGCTTCTGCATTATCTTCCTACACTCTCCATTCGTTTGCAAATTATGACAAAATTCCCCCCAATGTCTGATAGGATAAAATAATGACATCTTATATCCAAAAGGTCAAAGGTCACTAGGTCACTGTGACATCATTGAAACTGTGGTGATGGCATAGATCGTCTGTGCTGCTGAGTTGAAGATTTTGAAGCTTCTGTGCTGCAGCATCCATATTAGAAGCATCGTAGTTCACCACAAGCTCTTTGGTTTTGCTGATATTGAGCTTCAGATGATTGTTGTTGCACCATGTGATGAAACTCAGAGAAAACAGTGAAGCATGTTTCTCACTGGAAAGTATTCACTGGAGTCATACATGTGAATATAGTGAGTTCATTTCACCAAAAGATTCACTTAATACCTTTTATTAAATCCCTTCAAATTCTTCACTACACACATTATATGAGTCTAGATAGACAGGTGGTAGGTGGAGGAGGTAAGTTTGTTTCTACATTTTTCCATTCATGTTTCTGTTATAGATTTTGTTAAGAATCACCAAATTGAAAAATGTCTCTTTGATAAAAATCAGTGTCAAAATATCTTTCATTTTTATTCCTAAACATGTCAAACCACTCAGTCCCTTTGTCTGCTTCACCCTCTTCACTCACCTTCTCTGTTCTCTCTTTATCCTAGTCTCTCTCTCTTTTTTCTCCTTATACACACACACACACACACACACACACACACACACACACACACACACACTGTGCACACATCGATCCATCACCGCCTTGTTTGTTCACGCTGATGCTGATGCTGATACTGCTGCTGGAGGTTCACCTCTCGCTCTGACCGGCGCATGCGCACGGCCTCGCTCCTCCTCTCCCTCGCCGTCCCCATGGTAACGCGCGGAGGAGAGCAGCTTAGCAACACGGAGACGGAGAGACGAGGAGCATCTCTGGTCCAGGAGGAGCATCAGTGGTCGAGACAGCGCGGAGCCGAGCGGGAGGAAAACAGCAGCATCCTGTGAAGGTGAGCAACAGCCTGACTGTAAACAACAACAACAACAATAACACATCTGTCCATGTTTTTTCATGTGTCGGTGATGATGCTGAGCTGATGCAGACACGATGCTGCTCCTCGCTGTTTCTCTCTGAACCTTTAATCTCCATCTCCACAGTCACCATGAAGTTCGTGGTGGTGCTGGTGGGAGCGGGCACCCTGGCCTTCCTCGGCGCCGTCATCTGCATCATCGCCAGCGTCTATCCCCGGAAACGCGCCGCTCCTCTCGGGGACAACGGCACGCTGAGCTCGGAGCCGCTGCTGCAGCCGCTGGAGCCCGGCTCGGTGGCTCACGCCGGCCCGCTGGGCGCCCTGCACGGCGCCGAGTCCTACGGCGGCGCGGGGAACGGGCTCGGCGGCATCGGCCTGGAGGTCCCCACCCTGAACGAGCTCAACCTCGGGGAGGAGACCGGCGGGGGCTCGGCCAAGCAGTTCAGCTTCAGCCGCTTGATTTGCACGCCGGTACCGGCCGGAGAGTGTAAGAGCAAAGACGTGCGGCAGCGGCGCGAGCAGCAGGCGGACGAGCCGCTCTTCGGGGCCGGGGACGAGGACTGGAGCTACCTGCGGACCACCGCGGAGGAGCTCCGGCAGACCGTCCTGCAGCAGAACGACCAGATCCTCATGGACCACCGCACCATCCGGGAGCTGACGGGCAAGCTGAGCGAGTGCGAGAGCGGCCTGGAGGACGAGAGGAACGTCCCGGAGCGGAGCGTCGGCGTGTGGAGCGGCAACCGGAGGGTCATGGCCGGGGACGACGTGAGCTCCACGGCGGCGCAGCTGCAGACGGCCCGGGCCGTGGAGGAGCTGGCCCGGGCCATCATGGACCTGAAGGACCGCATCGAGAAACTGGAGGTAACTGGAGACAAAGTTTGGCAAAAACCTGTTGTTCTTGCTGTTTGTCCTCCTGTTTGAGTTTTGTCTGACAGCAGGATGTTTGGACTGAAGCCTGGCTGAAGCAGGTGAGTCACTGATGACTGGCCAGTGACTGTGGCCTGTGTCTGCTCCATTTATCAGCTGAGAGGTTAAAGTGGAGAAATGATCATGTCAGAACTTCTGACTTTATCAAAATGAAATGATGCAGATTAGATCCTCAGCCCATTAGGTCTGAAGACCTGTGACATCTCTGTTCATCATCTTATAGGTGCCATGATCTTTCCCTCCCTCCCTCTCTTTATCCTCCTCCTCCTCTTTCATCTCCATCTCACCTCTCCTCTGACAAGCCTGCACCGTGACACGGGCTCATGCATGCGCACGCTCCCCACGGGCCCCTGGGAAATCTCTCCACCTGCTGGCCCCTCACAGCCCTCTGCACCCGGCCTCCACCCTCCGCATCCGACAGCAGGATAGAGACATAAATAAAAGATGAAGCTGGCTGGACAGGAAGGAGGGTGGAGGTGGTGGTGGTGGTGGTGGAGGGGGGAGTCTCAGCTTGTGTGTGTGTGTGTGCTGAGATTGAGACATAGGCAGGCTAAAGCCACACACACACACACACACACACACACACACACACACACACGCACACACACACGCACACACACACACACAGTGCTGCATCACTGCCAGCCCTCTCTAAGCACAGTCAGTTACAAGGTTGTCTCCCTCAGTGTGAATTTATATCCCGGACGTCCAGATCCTGCCCTGCCTCAGCACCTCTCTTCATATTATATATCGCCCTCGCAGCCGTCTCCTCCACATTAACAGCAGCATCTCTCTCTCTCTCTCTCTCTCTCTCTTTACTGCCGCTTCACCAACACCTTGTTTTTTCAACTTCTGCTATGAATACTAATACTGCCACTGCTGGGCTACAACTATCATCAATACAACACCTCTCGCCGTGTCGCCGCTTTATCATTTTGCTCATTTTTGCTGCAGTTTCATTTCAGCAAAAAACCAACACTATGACTAACATGAATAATAAAACACTTCTATTTATGCTACTGCAAAGAAGACAGGACTGGGCTCTTCTCCTTCTGAGTTTCTTAAAGTCCTCTGGGGTGCAGAGATCCACACGAAGATCCACACAATTCACAAATAACTAGGGTGAACACTGGCAATGAGTCTCATGCACTTTTCTCTTATTACATAATACTAATAGCCCACTTAAACACTTTCTGCCTGTGGAGCAGATGTCCACTTATATTGATTATATATTAATATATTGACCCTAGCTTTGCTCATCAATAGTCAGTCAGGACAGTCGCAATCATTCCAACAGACCATGCTTAATGAAAGTGATCAATATAATCACTGACATCTGCTCGACACACACTCATGCCTCAAGTGGACTGTGGGTCTTCATTTAATCTTTAGAAAAAGATGTGCATGCTTAAGTCCAACGCAAGCATTTAATTAAAAAGCCAAGCCTTCGATCTTCAGACTCTTATTAGGGGGAAAATTACAAGAGGGAATCTCAGAGCTCATAATGCTTTTTTTATTAAGTACACATGAGGAATGAGGTTGTAGTTTCACACAGCGAGCCCCGTGGAACTTAAATCAATACTTGAAGCAAGGAGGAAATCAGAATAATAGAGATACACACCAGGAGGAAAACAGGGAAAGAAATATTGTACATTGTAGCTTTCTTGAATGAGATGATCTTATTAATTTGATACAAGAAAAATTCAAGAAGAGAATTTATGATTGCTCATCCTATTTACTACCTTGTATACTACTAAAACTACAACAGCAGATGATAGTAAAAAAAACATTGCTTTGAGCTCACAATGTTAACATGCTGATGTTTATCAGGTATCATCTTTACCATGTTCATCATCTTCGTTCTAAAGTGAGATAATTAGCAATAAACAAAGTACGTTCACATTTTGGTCTTAAATTAAAGTATTGGGCAAATTTATATTCTGACCTGTTGGCTATGAATCATCCTGAGGGCGACATGAATATGTGATTATCTATGGATAATTTCATGGTAATTCATCCAGCTGTTAATGAGATGTTTCAGTCTGGACCAATGTGATAAACCAACCAACCACTGGACCAATATTGCTGTTCTCTGGGCCGTGCCACAAGTACTGCAAAAAGCCTGCACATCTACAAACCCCTCTATAAATATTAATGCTTTTATTATGACTACCACCATGACTGCCACTGTTATAACAACTAGTAAAACTGATTTCCTGCCCCGGCTGCTTCCTTCTCTTTTTCTTCTCATTTCTTTCATTATCTCTCTGTGTCAGTTTCTCCTCATCTCCTCAAACACCAACTTTACCTGTTTCTTCTCTCCACCTTTGTTGCAGGCAGAGATTGGCCCCGCTGCCTTGAACCTCACCGACACCCCCGTGGGTGCAGGTAGCAGCAGCAGCAGCAGCAGCAGCAGCAGTGGAGGTGGTGGTGGGGGCAGCACCAGCCCGACTGGTAACACCGCCAAGGCTCCAGCTCCGCCCACCGGCAGTGCCTCTTCCCCACCTGCAGCTGCTCCTCCAGGGGGTCGCCGCCCCGCCTCACCTGCCTCACCTGCTCCCAAGCCCCCGTCAAAGGCCTCCCCCGGGCGCGGAAAGGGCACCTGGAGGGTGGAGGACCTGGAGGGGGAGCTGGAGAGGAAGATAAAGATGCTGGAGAAGGAGCGTCAGGCCATGAGGAAGGAGACCACGGGCCAACACGAGAAGATCAACCAGGGCATCGACACCGTCAGCCACCGCGTCACTGAGCTGGAACACAGTGAGTCTGGGGGAGGAAGAGGAGGAGGAGGAGGAGGAGGAGGGTGCAGACACAGGGTGGTGGCTACATGAATGAGGGAAGGGATGTATGGATGAGCTGATGCACACGAGGTAAACAACTGCATCGCCAAGCTGGCGTACACGAGAGCGTGGCAAGAGGAGGCTGAGATAAAACTTTAATGAGCAGTGTGGGTGAACTGGGTCATCACAGCAGCAGAGAATAAGCTGTAGATTAAAATAAGATGATTAATGGCTGCTGAAGGTGGTGAAATGTCAGATAGAGCTGGGAGCTGAAAATAAAAATAATACAGCAAAAAAAAAGCGATGAAATGAAAAAGATAACTCCATAAATCACGCTTTTAGTTGTAGCCTGCAAATCTTGGTGTTCATAGGAATTTCAAATTAAGGGTTTTCATTTTATCGTTGGCAGTTTTGTTCTCTGGAAATGTCACATTGTTTTCAATCAAGGAGCTTGGTTTTCCTCCAGTAGTGATGGAGAGAGTGGAAAAAAGAGAGAGAGAGAGATGTTTGATAACAGGAGAAGTGGTTGCCTGGAGGAGAGATTGAGAGTTCATGAGGTGCAAAGATGAAGGTTAAAACGCAAAGAAAAAGGCACTTCTCTATTCTCTTTTTAGCTCTGTCATTCTCCCAGCCTCTCTCGCTGTCTCCACGTCTTCTCTCCCTTAAGAGCTGCAGTGTGGCCTCGAGTTAGAGAGGCTGATCATTAGCTGTAATGCCTGAGCTCTTGCCAGGCGCCGTGTGAGTGTGTGTGCACGCACGAACTGACAGTGAGGAGAGAAAGTGTCTTTGTATAAATTGGCCATTAACGCATCGTCCTTCCCCATTTTCTCTCTCTGCCTCCCCCATCTCTCTCTCTCTCTCTCTCTCTCTTCATTCGTCTGTGTCTCCAAAGCGCTGACAGAGCCGTCGTTCCCCGATGGCTTCGTCCTCTCCTTCCCCATGAGAACCAACTACATGTACGGCCTGGTGAGAAAAGAGATAACAGAGATGTACGCCTTCACCGCCTGCGTATGGCTGAAGGCCAAAGAGGGGGGTATCGGGACCCCCTTCTCCTACTCAGTCCCGGGGCAGCCGAACGAGCTGGTGCTGCTTCAGGGAGTCCACAACCCTGTGGAGCTCCTCATCAATGACAAGGTAGAGTTTTCTTCAGCTCATTTATCATCTCTGAGTGTTTGGATCAAGTTGTTAAAAGACAAATTTGGTGTAGTTGTAGAAAATTGTTATTTCTTAAATTGCATAATATGTTATGTAAATTTTGATAGAGTTATTATTATAGTGTGTAAATTAATGACTTCTTCTGGTAAAAGGAATTAATATTTTGTTCCCTGTAAAGTTTCCCTGTAATTAATCAAGCGAAATAGCCTGCCAAGGAAATCATTAGTTAATATGCTGTTCCTTGGCTTGTTGTAATTCATTGATTAACATGAGCGATGAAAACACGTCCACTCTGGTGACAGACCAACTCTTTTCATGTCACGTTACATGAGGGGTGAAGAGAACAAACTGTAAAATTGCTCTTTCAGTCAATATGACGTGGATTAGAGTTTATATCAGGAGTTGGTTGGACCCACCCCCCCAACCTTGACCGTCCATTTAATGATGGGTAAATAACATGTATTCCCCTGCTGGAGAAAATGACTCAAACAGATGGTGCCCTTGAACAACACATTAAATATTTAAAAACACAAAAAAGAAAGAAATATAAAATCATAAAGACGTCATAATGTGATCAACTGCAGCATAAAATCAATAATAAATGACAGTTTTTACTTTGAATCTATGATCAAACCTTTTTCATCTCTAATAATAACCTTGAACTAAACGGTGCTGAGCACAAGAGAAGCCCACGTTCTTGTATTATCCTTTCACATTCGTAGAGCTGTGGCCCACAGCAAACAGATGTTATTGAGCAGAGACGGCGCAGAGTCGAGCTTTTTGCAGCTGTTGTTTTATATAGTGCATTAATGCTTGCCTTTTATAGTGCTTACACTTATAGTTCCCATGGCAGAGAGGAGTGGGGGTTTTGTAACTGTGGTGGAAGGAAGGCTGGGCTCGTCCACAGAGTCTTGTTTTGCTGACATAAACCACCAGCATGCCCACATTCTGCCATGATCACTGCTCACACTCGTCTCATATCAGAGTAGAATCCAGGCTTGATGTGATGTAGCTCAGTGGACTTGAAATCGCTTTGTAAAGAAAAGGTGTAACCACAGCTTCTCTATTCTCTGACCTGTAGGTGGCGCAGCTGCCTCTGTCCCTACCGCAGGACGAGTGGCAGCACATCTGTGTCAGCTGGACCCTGAGGGACGGGGTGTGGAAGGCCTACCAGGGGGGGAAGATGAAGGGGAGGGGAGAAGGACTGGCTGCCTGGCATCCCATCAAACCAGGAGGAGTCCTCATACTGGGACAGGAGCAGGTGAGACAAACAGATGGACGGATGCATAAAGTGATGGATGGATGTATGGAGAGAGAAGTGGGAGAATCAAAGAATGGATGGATAACTGGATGGACAGAGTTATTGGTTGATGGATGGACAGGTGGATGGAAGAATGGGCAGATGATAGATAGAGTAATGTGTGATAGATGGATAGGTGGATGGATAGACAGCTGGTTGGGTGGGTGGATGGATGAATGGATGGATGGATGGATGGATGGAGGGATGGATGGATGGATGGATGAATAGATGCATGTCTCAGATGGATGGATGGATGAATAGACAGATTCATTTTCAGATGGATGGACTGATGGATGGAATGGATGGATGGATGATGACGGAATGGATGGATGAATGATGACTGGATGAATGATGGACAAATAGATGCTTGTCTCAGATGGATGGATGAATAGACAGATTCTGATTCAGATGGATAGACTGATGATGGATGGATGAATGGATGGATGAGTGGATGAATAGATGCATGTCTTGGATGGATGATGACTGGATGGATGATGGACAGATGCTTGTCTCAGATGGATGGAAGAATAGACAGATTCAGTTTCAGATGGATAGACTGATGGATGAAAAATGGACACATAGACGGATGCATGTCTCAGATGGATGGATGGATGAATAAACAGATTCACATGCAGATGGATAGACTGATGGATGGATGGATAATGGACACATAGACGGATCCATGTCTCAAATGGAAGAATGGATGATGACAAATAGATGCATGTCTGGATGGATGGGCCGATATGATGCATGAGCAACAGATAGGATGATGGATGGATCGATACACGGATGGTGGATGCACGGATGGACGAATTAATAGATGGATGCGTGATACATGGATAATAGATAGATGAGACACGGAGCTATTTTAAGGGCACCATTAGCTTTTCACGCATGAGCACACAAAAACCTAATTGTGTTCATCCTCACACTGGCGCTGCCTCTCTCTCATTAGTGAGACACCCACATTACATAAGCATTATGAAATCTGACACTATCCCTCCTCCCTGGTGTCAAAAGAACAAGCCAGGGCTCATTCTGCAGCCCTTTGCATAAAGGATAAAAAGGCGAGCGCTGGGAGCCCGGTTCTGCAAGATGCTGCAATGATGCAACAAGACTTGATTTAATGGATATACTTTTTAGAGAGAGACAGAGCACTTTATTAATCTCGGTTGATGAGTGATGATGAATTGCTGTTGTGTGGATGTGGTGACCAGATTTTACAGGGAAAATCCCAGGACATCCCCCCTCAGAGGGGTCCGACGGGGGATAAACATTTTTAATCTTATCTACGGGGAAATCATCAAAACACAATATTTCTGCGTATGGATAAAGCTTTTTCATTGTCGTTCCACCAGGGAGGATGACCACAGGAATATTACTGTGCATCAGGAGCCTGAGGAGGGCTGTGGTTTATGGCTGTAGTTTTTATGAGATGCTGTATTCATTTCAGTATACTGGTATTAAATGAATCAGACGTGTGGCTCTTGCTGGTCAACTTAACATTTCCTCTACACTCATGGTGAGAAGCCTACAAGGCCGACACACAGCACACATAAATAAAGCAACTGGGGGGCAAATTTATTCCCTTACATACTCTTTTTCTCTTTTCAAATTCTTTGATTCTAATGTATTTTTACTGGGAAATACTGGGTTAAGTGTCCCATGCCAAATATGAAACATGTCCAAAATGACTGGCAACGCAGTAAGGTCTGTTGGGATCTCTGTCCTGGTATTATGGCCCAGTTTCGGCCACTAAGTTCCAGGGAATAAAGAGTATTAGGAACCAAGCTAAAAGATATTTCCACACATTTTCAACTGCATCTGAAGAGCTGTGAAGATTAGTTGAACAGGCTGACAAAAAATTAAAAACCAACTGTTTTTTTGAGACCTGTTTCACACAAAATAACAAAACAGTAATCACCTTGTTCTTTGTAGTGTTTATCTCACGCTTCTTTTTTTTTTTTGGAGAAGTTGAAAAAAATATAACTTTAAATTATCATCATATTTTGTACTCAATCTGTATATAAGCCGTAGCAGCCGCTGGCCTCTTTGACCAGTCAGTAATGTTCAGTGCTGAGAGCCTCTGCAGTCCATTGGCCGCAGGGAATAACTCAATTTAAAACCTAGTTTCTCCAGTTGAAACTCAAAGGTTCAAAGAGTTCCTGTGTTCCTGAAAGTGCCCAGTGAATTACATGAGTGTTGAACATAATCCCTTGTCTTCCACCCCAGGATACGCTGGGCGGGCACTTTGACGCCTCCCAGGCTCTGGTCGGGGAGCTCTCCCAGTTCAACCTGTGGGACCGGGTGCTGAAGCCGGCGGAGGTGGCCGCCCTGGCCGACTGCAGCTACTCGGCGCTGGGCAACATCGCCCCCTGGACCGACCACGACGTAGACGTCTACGGCGGCGCCACCAAGGAGTCCCTGGACCCGTGTCATGCCGCGCAGCGATCCAACCCCTCCAGCCCCAAACAGTGAAGGGGGACTGGGAGAGGTCAGCAAAGGAGGGTTGGGTTTAAGAGCAGATTTGTAATGACGTGTCACATTGGGGTTTACAGTATATTTGTCGGGGATGGGAAGCTTGCTGGTGGACTGAAATGTGTGATGGAGCTATGAAGCCATTCAGAGCGGTGTATCTGTTTTGTTTTTAGTGTTGGTGTCCACGCTCATGTGTTTACTTCTACAGTGAGATCCAGTCAGTTTAGCCACAGAATCACCTTAGTGAAGAGTGCATGGGTGGATCGACCCATGGCATGAACAGGACTCTAACAGAAGCTTTCTATAGTAGACGCACCATTGGCTCTGGTTTCATGTACCACCCTCTGGTCTTTGATTGGTTTGAACACAGTTATGGAAAGAGCCTTTAATGATGCCATATAAGGGTTTCTTGATTTTACAACAAAGTGACACAAAGTTCTGTCCTCCCTCATCTTGTGTCCAGTTGGTCGTGTTTAATGCTAAAACTGAATTCTGAGATGCTGTCATGGTTGTATTGATTTCAGCACTCGATGGGAAACAAAATGACTTGTGTTCAGTTTTAACTGTATATGATCCTGTTGAGTGACGTCTGTGTACTTTTTTTCTACATTGCATACCATGATCTGGTAAAACAGTGGTCTTATAAATGTGTATTGTGTAATGTATCTCTGCTAATGTTGCTCTGTGCCGGTCTACCCCCCCCTCCCCCTCCCCTCGCTGTAGCCTCTCACCCCACTCACAATCCCGCAAAGTTGCAGTTGCAGCATTTTCGTTTGCAGCTTAGACGAAAGGAGCTCTCAGTCGACCTCTGGAGTAAACACTTGATGTCTATCAAGCCCCATTCAGACACTGAAACTGTGACAAACCTGAGTGAGTTTGGTAAACCCGTGTTGTATCCTTGAATGTAAACCAGATGGAATGTAAGTGTATTTGCATGAGCAAAGTCACATTTCCTGTCACTAAAGAAACAAACTCATCATGTGTAAATTACGGTGTTGGTGTCCCTGAACTGCCCTGCACTCTGAAGCACACACATGTCTCTTTAAATCAGACCCTCACTCGATACTTGACAGAAGTGGAAAGATTCTGTGGCGGCCATTTTGTACTGAACATCTGACTCAGCAAAGTGAAGAACAAACAAGCTAATATGAGCAAAAATGAATAAATAGATGAGACTTTACACACAGCATTAATTGGCCTCCTTGCCGCTTTTTTCTATATGATAAAGTATTTTATGGCCAAAACTGAAACTAATAACTACAAAAGACCTAATGCTATGTTGTCATGTGGGATTGAAGAGAGTAAAAGGTGAGGTGGTGAAAATAGTGAGCATGATCAAAATAGCCTTGGATTTGGATTTGAATGGTCAGTTTTTTCTGATACATGCTATTTGCAGAAATGTTGATTGGACCTTTTAAATAATCTGAAAAAGTCATAGTTATCACTTGGCTGGTGATGTAAATTATATATAATAGACATTAAAGAGAAAGACAAAGACAAGCAGAGTGTGGCGTCTCATAAATACAAGGCCTTTAGAGTTTAATGCACAAAATGTGTCAGACTCATTGAAGGTAATTACAAAAGCTGTCTTGCTGCCTGATAAAGTTTAATGTAAGGATGGTTAATTTAAAGACATCAATTACAGCAATTGCATGATTTGAAGCACAAGCCAGCATCCGAATTATTATGAAGCTGTTGCATAATGAGTGAAATATATTCCCTTAAACTGTAATGTTATGTCTCCACAGTATCTTGAATCAGTTTGAGGCTGTGAGATAACGATGTTTCTCAGATAATGTTACATACAAGAAACAAGAGAGTTTGTGTGTGATGTCAGGGGTGAGGGTTTGATTCCCACTTTGGCCAACTCCACCAAACATGTCCTCCAGTCAACACTGTGCAGTAAAGTGAGCTGTAGTTAAAATACAGTCAATGCTTCTATTCACTTATTACCTCAAGACGTCAGCCCCACACGCGATTGGACACCCAGTTGTAAAGTGCCTGCTGGGCTCTCAGGCCCGAGACAACAGTGAAATGTTTTTATGTTCTCTTCTTCTTTGTCGTCTCTTTCTCCTCCTTCTCTCTCTCTCTCTCTCTCTCTCTCTCTCTGGCTTTTGGTTGTTGAAGGCTGTGACGGTGTTGCGCTTGTCCTTATTTGCATCTTCATGGATCTTCTATGATATTGTGAAATAGATGGATTAAAAAATAAAAAATAAAATGGTTATGACAACATTCCTGAATATGTGTGTGTGTGTGTGTGAGAGAGAGAGAGAGGACTGAGAGAGAGAGAGAGAGAGAGAGAGAGTGAGTGAAAAACGAGGGAGAGAGAAACATAGAGAGAGAGAGAGACAGAGAGAGAGAGAGACAGTGAGAGAGAGAGACAGAGGGAGAGAGTGAAAAACGAGAGAGAGAGAAACAAAGAGAGAGAGAGAGAGACAGAGGGAGAGAGAGAGTGAGAAACAAAGAGAGAGAGAAGAGGACTGAGAGAGAGAGAGAGAGAGTGAGAAACAAAGAGAGAAGAGGACTGAGAGAGAGAGAGAGAGAGAATCAGAGAGAGCACAGCTTATTTTGGCAGATTTCTTTACACCTGTCAGCTCATCTGGATTACACCTCAAATGAGCACCTGTAGGGATTCCACAGCATGACCACACACACACACACACAGAGACACACACATACACACACACACACACACACACAGAGAGAGAGACACACACACAGAGACACACACACACACACACACACAGGTACAGTAGCCTAATCTGATTTATTCACAGTCAGGTTAGATTAGCTGCCTCTGTGCTGTCAGATGAATTTGCCTCGGCCACGTATTAGTGTGTGTTGATGTGGAGATGGAGAGGCGAGTATTCAGCAGAGACGCCACAGAAAGTCTGATCCTTGATGTAGACATAATAGATTACTCATAGTTATAACTAAGACCGCGTTGATTCGTGACCACTGATCTGCCCACGCACACGTTTCTTGGCGTTGGGCTCTGATGAACTGTGATCTAATGTGTAACCTCCCACTGATAACGTTTCATCACATCGTTCGTCTCACTCGAGCCTGAGTTCCTTTGTTTTTCTTCAGGCACACATGACCAAAGAAATATGAAGAAAGTCCAAGTGTGTTTTTATGACTAAAGCCACTTGTAGAAATCACCCCACCATGACTACTACTATAAGACATGCTAAAACCAGTGCTGTGGAAGTGACTCCATTTCTAAACTTATCACGGTTTGATTTCTGCACTCACACTAAAAGGAAAGTTAGTCATTACTTAATTTCTGATTTCTTCACTCTTTGCCGTTGTGGGCCGATGTTCCCATCTGCTCAGTGTGGGCATGTTTTCTGATCAGGTGCTTTAACAGATTGCTTGCAGAGTAAAAAATCACGGACGGGTGATTCTGACATTGAGATAACTTATAATTGAAGGGATCTTCTAAAGATGTCGGGAGAATCTTCGCTCCAGCTTTTCAATATTTAGTAACTTTTTCCTCTCCTGCATCTTGATTTGATTCACCTCGATCAGGGTCCAGTGGCAATGAAGAGTCTGACCCTGAGCATAGTATAACTATTAATGCTGGAGTCCTGCATGAACTATGTATTTTCAAAGTTCGAAAAGTTATTTCACATGATAAATTTCTGTTTTTCCCCCCTCTGCCCTCTTCTGTTGTGTCCATTTTCTAATCTCCTTCCTAACATCATGTGTTCACAAAGTGTTGAACCTTTCTCCATCCTCGCTTGTGAACGACTGAGTCTTTCCAGGATGAACCTTTCAGACCCAATCACGATCCTATCACCTGTTACCAATCAACCTGTTTACCAGGTGTTTTTGGATCAGTCCACAACTTTCACAGTCTTTTGTTGCTCCTGTCACCAACTGGTTTGAAACATGTTGCTGCCATCAAATTTACCATAAGCAGATATTTATGAAAATCAAAGTTGATGAGGTCAAACATTAAATATATTGTTAACAAGGACGAGCAGATTATCACATTCTGCTTTATTTGTGTTTTGTACAGTGTCCCATCATCCCAGTCCAGGTTGTACAGGAATAAGAAGAATAAATAAAATTGTCATTAAAAGCTCTTGAACTCGATAAATTCCCTCTATACAATTCTAACCTGATTTATCTGCCTGTAGCTGTTGCTCAATTATAAAATCAATCAATCAGTCAATGAATGAATGAGCCGGTGAGTCATCAAACACTCAGTCAATTAGGTAACCAGGCAGCCTGTCAGTCTTACAGTCGCTGAGTGAGTCATCCAGTCAGTGAACATTTTTCCTCCCTGATTCTCTGCTGATCTCTGTCACAGCTTGTTAGCGGAGTCACATGGGGTCTCTCACTCCCCTCCCCACCAATCCGCTTCCTCTGCTGCTGAATTATAGATACACCTTAATTACCTCTCTCTGATGCAGGCAGAAATTATGGAAATCCTTGTGTGACCCACCACCGCCTACCCCTCGCTCTCTCCATCGCGCGCAGACACAAATACACCAACTCAAATATTAATCTTTACAGCAAATCTTCAGCCCTTTCATAATCTTTCTCAACTTTTTTTTCTCCTCATCCCCTGCAGCACAGACGCTCGCAGCGTGTGTCAGCCTCCCTCTCGAGCGCGGGAGCATGATTAAAAATGGGTTTCTTCTCTGCAACACATTGCTTCATCGCTGCGAGCTCTCCAGTCAGCCGCTTCTAACACATCCTCCATCTCTGCTCTGCAATTTCACTGTTGATCAGTCCTACACCTCCAGCTGCTTCGCCCTCAAAACCTGTCTTCCATCACCCAAACTGTTTTCCTTGGTTTTCCTCCCCATGCACAGCAGCGTTCTCTGTTTTTTATTCACCGCTCTGCCTCATCTCATATTTACCTCAAAATGTTTACAGAATATTCTCCCGTCATGATGAATACTCTCCTCAAGGTCTTATAACCACCACCTCCTCCTCCTCTCTTTTCATCCACCTCTCGTCACCAGTTGGCATCTTTTCACTGCACCTTCTGTCAAAAACACCTCCGTCTCCTTTTCTCCGTCCTCCTGCTTTGTTTTTGACGTTCTCATCTCAGCTTACCTTCCAGCCCTCTGGCACTTCTTCTCGCCGAGTCTCTCACCTGGGTATTTAATGCTCCTTCTCTCTCTCTCTCTCTCTGTTTATTTTAAGATGTTTCACACTTGATCCAAGAGTGAGTGCAAACACCCACACAGACGAGTTGTTTTAATCGTTGTCAGTTCTCTTGTTCTAATCAAAACAACACAACGTGAAATGGATTAAGACACTGACACAAACAAATAACATCCTCGTGTTGAGAAAAGAGACATTTTTTTGTGTGATGATGAAAACACATTTCACTTTTTCATTCTTTCAGTATTCATCATTCAATATTATTTTACAATTCTCACATCTCTTTCACTGCGCTCCCTTTGTTTTCCTGCCTGTTTCAAATGGTCTTTGTCTTCCTCTGTTTCTCAGAGTGGTGTCCTTCATGTCACATAAACATAACATGCACGTCCAAATATCCTCAAAACAAGACAAAGAACGCATGAAAAAATGAAAGCACAAACACACAAAAAAAGATTCAGTCCATCATTGGATATAAACAGGATACAGATGTGCATGAATGTATTTTTCTGGTCAGTATAATGGGTTTTTTTTTCGACCTTGGAAGTAGTAGTTTAACAAAGCAATTCTAACTCAAGGTCCACAATGAAGATGAGTACAATGAAGAAGTGGATGTGTGATACAGTTATTAGCTTTTTCCAAGAGGTGGGAAGATTGGTTGGTCAGGTTATTATTTCCAAGGTCAAAATGAACGTGAGGGGTTTCCTGGTAGCCTCATGGTTCAGGTGTATATCACATGACTGCATCCATGGTTCATTTCTGCAGCCCTTGTTTCCTGTCTCGCTCTCCACTGTTGACTCCAAATAAAGGCAGAAAAGTTAAATATAAAATAACGTGAAACACAAGAAAGAGGTCTAATGCTTTATTTTAAGTCAACACATCTTAAAAGCACTCTGGATTAAATGATAACATCTACTGAGCTTCCATTTTACAGACGCATATGACAACTGAGCAAACTCCCTCTGCTGATGAATTATATTATTGAAAGCTCTGAAAAAAGTAAGTTGACCTTGAGCCAGGATCGTTGTGCTAAACAGTATTTATTTAGCCCTCGAACCGAAGTTATCAAACCAAACTGGGCCAAAACATTTCATAACGTAAACTTACAGTGCAGTCGCTTCATGGCTCACCGTTCCTGCTGTTTGAGGAGGCAGCAGAGGTGAGACGAGGGACGGGGCTTTAAATTTAGTTGCATCCTTTTTTGTGGTTGCATACAGAGGGGCAGAGACGAGAAGAGAACAGAGAGAGAGAAGAAGGAGAGGAAGATTATGATGCGATCTGTCTGCCTTTCCAGGGTTAGATAATCCAGTCTAATCCAGAGGAGAGTCATTGTTTCAAATGAATCCAGATGCTTGTTGTGGTGTTTCAGAGCAGCAGGCCTGAGAGGCTAAATGCACAACCCGGGGAAACAGACACAGAGAATCTGGGACTGAGTGTGATTTTGGATGTGTGTGTGTGTGTGTGTATGTGCAGGGCAGACTGACAATTCTGGGTCAAAACTCTCCACCTGGGGATTCCACCCAGATGTTTCCAGCTGAATGTGGGTCAGATTCAGTAAGAGGGCTGAACAGGGAAGGATAGAAATTAGGTTTTCACTCACATGTAGCCTGATAGTCAGCGGAGTAATTTTAGAAAAGACAGACAGACAGAGATGGAAAGTAACATTTACTCAAGTACAGTACATAGATACAAATATGAGGTATTTCACTTCACTTGACTTCAGTTTTATTCTGCTGTATGTGTTACTTCTACTCCATTACATTTATATAATATAATGATATTTTACTAAGATGTTAGACAAAATATCATGGATAAAATATACTGCCTTGTTTAGAATAAAATAACATGTAAAGCATTTAAAATGAGCTCCATCTCAATCAGCAAGTGTAAAGTGCTGCTTATATTAATGCATCATGATCCAATGATATAACAGCACATTGGCAGGGGAAATTCTGTATAATGAGAACTTTTGTTGCCAGAATCAGAATCAGGTTTATGGCAAGTATTCACGTACAAGGAATTTGTGTTGGTGTGATTTTAGTACAGGCAGACAGACAGGTAGACAGAGAGACAGACAGACAGACAGTGGTGAAAAGTAACTAAGTACATATACTCAAGTAGAGTACATAGATACAGTAATGAAGTATTTTCATTTTTTATATTTTACTTC
The DNA here is from genome assembly GCA_037975185.1 of Centropyge bicolor. Classification (NCBI taxonomy): domain Eukaryota; kingdom Metazoa; phylum Chordata; class Actinopteri; family Pomacanthidae; genus Centropyge; species Centropyge bicolor. Next base: position 1,632,297 of record JBBMOC010000018.1, on the reverse strand, counting down.
TGCTCCACCACATTTTTGTGGGAAGTATTGTTCTTTTTATTTTACAGACTTTACATAAAACATCATCTATAAAATATTCTGCATTGTTATATAAAGCAGTTAAAATTAGCTCCACCTCAATCAGCAACAAGTACTGCTTATGTTAATGCATCAAATATAATCATCTATAATAAATATAGATGATAATGATATAATAACACTGACCGGGAACATTCTGCACAATAAACATGAGTACTTTTATTGCTACAATCAGAATAATGCAAAGTAGGTTTTCACAAACAAGGATTTTGCTTTGGAATTTTGTTGTGTAAGAATAAATAGTGAGAATAAAGAAAAAGAAAAAAAAACAATCACCACAGATGTCAATAATCATAGATATAGAACAGAAAGAAATTCTGTAAAAAGTACAAAAAAAATGTTTTCAAATGTAAACTATAGCTGCTATTAAAAGTATCAAGTTACTATCATGCGCTTGCTCTTCAGTTGATTGACAGACTCTGAGCCAATAGGGACGGGACTCGGCTGTAGTGGGCGGGGCCTCCCCGTGCGGACCTTAGTTGTTTAAAATGTCTCCTTAACAACCGAACTGAGAGTCAAACAGCAGAAGTTTTCTGTGGACAAAGGCCTCGTAAGTGACTCACATCTGCATATTCACCTCTGTCAGTCTGCGTTAATTAACTATCGACAACACATTGTGAGTCGTGATATCAGCACGGCTGATTTAAATAAGTCAATTTGAGGTAAGAAACATCAACCGGTAGCATCAGCTGTTTGGAGCTAAGCTAATTAGCAAGCTAGTAAAAACCTGCTTCGCTTGTTTTCACTACAAACCCGATGAAGCTTGATGTCGTTTGCGATCTGAATGTAATGTGTGATGCCTGTCGATGTTGTCTGAAGGAGGAACAGTTTATCCTGGTGTAAACCTCGATGAGATACTTGCTGTAGCTAGCTAGCATTGGCTAAGTGGTTGCTAGCTAGTGAAGCTCAGTCGGGTCATGTTACAGAGTTGTTAGCTTCAGATGTGAGCTAACAGGACTCTCTCTGCTCCTCATGAAATGCACACTCAGTGGACGTGTGTTCGGTTTTTAACAACTGTCTTTTCCTACAGGAGTCGGAATGGCTGCGACTGGCGAGGGAAAGAAAGAGGAGGCCGACTACAAGAGATTGCACAGCTTCCCTCTGATCAGGGTAGGAGAGCAGTGGCTGTGGACACAGGACCAGAACACCCTGCCTGTGTTTGGGAGCCCCAAACTCTGAAATGACAACATCACAATGACACTTTGATTGTATTCTTCTGCTGTGTAGGCTGCACTTTTGAGGCTGCTGTGGTTTGGTAGGTAGAGTAGTGATGTATTAGTATCATTAAGGACATTAAATGTGCCTGTAAATCTGTCAGTTATACATAACTGTCAGGCTTTTATGAAATTTAAGGTAACTTTCCCATGACAAGAAAGCTACACTGTGAGCTGACTCAGTCAACAAAACACATACATGATTACAAGCAAATGCAATCGTGTCTGATCTGGAGCCTCAATTCATGAGATTATGAGATGACAGCTGTCTATCATGAGTCATCTGTTATGAACTGCACATAAGATTTTTCCTACACATCCTCACACATTAGATGAAGCTTATTTAATCTTTCTGTAGAAGAAAAGGACACATTACTGTAGACTCCACTGACAAGACCTAGTGTGGTATTAAACGTGTGCATACTATGAAGACAACAGATAACAAAGAACACACAAACTGACGGGAGAAAAATATCCAGCTCTAGAAGATTAGCAAACTGAGAAATGTGTAACTGCACAATGAACACATTTGTTTTCCGCTGTTATGTCCGCAGTCGCACATTTGGTCAGTCATACAGACACGTCTGTAAATCACATCATTTATAATCTCACACTGTTTTTGTTTGACTTAGTCATTATTGTTGTGTTATGCTTGAGCTGTTTTGTAGGATGTGTTTTCTGGCCATGTTGGGAAGCAAATGTGTTGCACATGACCATAGTAAAAGGTGGGCTGAAATGCTGACTGTCAGAGAGAGGAGAGCAGATGACTTATTGGTTTAATATGGGGATGACTACACATTTTCAGACAGGAAGACATTCACAGTGTTTCGCTTGGTTGTTTACATGAAAAGTGAAAGAGAAAGTTGGGTCAAGAATGAAAAAAGAGTGAGAGAAGTTCAAAGCCAGTCACCTTTCTCACCTCAGCACAGCTGGCCGACCACGGCGTGAAGTGAATGTGAATGTCAGCTCTGTGGTTTTCGAAAGTTACAGAAATGGTCAGACGCAGACCCCCAATCTGGTGTCGGAGAGCTGTGGGAGGAGGATGGGGTTCTCGAAGCTATTCAACCATCAGACGAGCATGTTTTTAGCTTTGCAGCTAAGATGGGAAACTGTTACGACGGTCCTGACTGAGTCTTGGAGACGACACATGCCTGTGCAACCTTGACGTGCATTGTTAGGTGGTGACACACGCAAACTAGCCTGGACACATCACTGTCCTATTTCCAGTGTCACTATGAGTCAGAAAAGCAGCAACTGTATGACTTGATTCCTGAATGAGTACATCCCAGCTGCTGTGTGATGTGTTAGGTGTGAAGTACAGGCGTCGAGTGATGCAACACATCCTCTGTTTGTTACACTTTATACTTGTGATTGCAGCATACAGCGAACTGTTTGGCTTTGGCTCTATTTTTGAAGTTAACCTTGTCAAACTGTTTTAAATATCTAAAGTCAGAATGTTTAATTTTGGTTTGTCCGTAGCTTGCTTATATACTTGTATGTAGTAAAACAGGAAATGTAGTGAATTTTGTGAATTTCCCCACTGTGGGACGAATAAAGGCTTATTTTATCTTATCTTAGACCCTTAACATTTGTGTTTGTCTTCAGCACACAGACATGCCAGAGGAAATGAGGGTTGAGACCATGGAGCTTTGTGTTACAGCCTGTGAAAAGTTTGCAACCAACAATGAGGTAAGTGTACATTGTGCAGTCAGTCTTTGATGTTTATTTGGTAGCTTGGGCAGAAACTCATATTTTCCTGCCATGCTGTGTCTGTATTTAACGGCTTTTGCAAGTGAATTAAACCATGCTCTTGACTGTGGTGTTGCATCAGGATTTTGTTTTGTTAGCACTGTGCGGCTTTATTCTCTGCATAACAAGATCATAGTCTTTGTTGGCTGATCTTTTTTTGTCCTCACTGTCTTTCCCAGAGTGCAGCAAAGATGATCAAGGAGTCCATGGACAAGAAATTCGGCAGCTCGTGGCACGTGGTGATTGGTGAAGGCTTCGGCTTCGAGGTCACACATGAAGTGAAGAACCTGCTCTACATGTTCTTCGGAGGGAGTCTGGCCGTGTGTGTGTGGAAGTGCTCATAGCACCTCCTCGCCGTCCCTCCTCCCCTCTGACGTGGTCACTGGGCTGGGAATGAACACCAGCTACCAGCCGGACGCTGGCTCCACTTTCGTCCACACTACCAGCCACTGTGGCAGAGAATAAACCGTCATTTGGAGATCTTGTCCAGTCTGAAATGTAGTCGGCAGGAAAAATAGTTGAAAGGAAATTTTGAGCAGTCACTTTGGCTGGTAGGCATAAAAATAGCTTTCTGCCTTGTCTGTCACTTTCCTTTTTCTCTTTGTTTTCTACTCTCCGTCCGTCTCTGAAGCTCATGGTCCTATAAACATTTGTGAGCGTGCATGTGCAAGTACGTAAGCTCAACTTTTACAAACAACACAGCCAGCCAGAGTCTCCAAAGTCCTTTATCCTCATTCCTCTTCAGGGAGCGCGTGTGTGTGTGCGTGAGTTTATATGTTTGTGTGTGCTGGACACACACTGTTTTTTGAAATAACATTTCATTGTCGCCTTCCTCAGCAGTTTGTGCAACAGTAAACTGTCCACGCCATCTGTAACTTTTCACACGTGTCTTTCTCTCTCTGTCTCTTTCTCTCCAACCGCACTAGTCTTTCAATAAAATTTTTAATATTTTTTATGTGTACATATTTTGATGCAACTTGAAAAACTTCTTTTTAAAGACAAGTGTCATCTTCTTACAACTGAAGGCTCAGAATCTCCTGAGTCAAACAAACACTAAACCTGATCCACCTTCCCTGTAAAGGTGTTTGTAATAATCCCTAATAATATCTCCCCGCTGGGCGATATTAGCAATGTGATTGTTTTCATGTTGATGCCAGTTTTAATGATCCAGTGCAATGGGATCATTTTGTGTGACTTGACCTGATTGTACAATAAACTCTGAAATGTGGTGAAATAGGAGCTTAAATTGCAGTCTGTGTTTTTCATAGTGTTTCTTTGTGGTTGAAGGGGCTCGTTTACATTAATTAAAAAGTCACATTTATCAGATGCAAATGCATTTTTTTGTCACCTCAGCAGAGGAATAAGAATTGATACCAAGGTACTGTTTCTGGTCGTTGAGAGCAAAATGGAATGGGTAAAAGGGTATGACTTGTCTTTTTTAAAGTTTAGAAAAGGCTAAAAATATATCCTTCACACAGTGGAATAACATGCCAGCTACTGTTTAAAAAGGCCTTTTAAAAATCAGAAATTCACTAAGGACGAGACTGAGAAAGATGCTTCCAAATATACCCGACAAGTGTTTATGTTCATAAGGGGAAAAAAACGTAAATGACGGCGTGTTTGGGACTTGTCACAGAGGAAGATGATGATTGGACGAGGCAGGTTTTCCCTGAGAAACTGGAGAAAGTTGTGTTGAAAAGATGCCACCTTAAAATGTCAATGTTTTTCACTAACTGCCACTTTTGCTTAAATGTCTCTATGTAGAGTTCTTTATTGAAACCAAAAGGCAGAGTAACACTCAGCTAGTTGTGCTCTGTGGTCCCACTGAGGCATACTTCCGTTCAATTAGTCCATAATAAGTGCATCAAAACAGCATTTTAAAAAAAAATCTGTCTGTGAAACGTGATCTTGACACATCTGGCAGCTGCATGGAGAAAAGAGAACAAATGATAACTATAACTGTAAAATAACCTCTGGCAGACTGTCAACACTTATATTAAACTTTTGACTTCAAGGTAGTTAAAAACAGAAAATTAAAGATTTGGATCATGTAGTGCAACAATTAAAAGTAAATGAAATAAACAGAAAGTAAGTGACTCATCAGTTTGCTGCTCAAGGTTGTCAGAGTTCCAAGGATATTTGCACTCAGCTAATCCGTATTTAGAGCATATTACAATTCAAGGGAAAGTTGAGCAGGTTGTGTGATTGTGTGCCTCAATTCTCATCCTCATGCCATTTCAATCCTTAACTCAGACAAATGTTATTTTCAGTGTTGGGCCCAAAATGAACCACAAGTGACCACCAAGTCACAAAAAATGTGTGACTGCTTTATCTTCTGTTTACAATACTGATGTGAGGCCTCTGATGAACCTGTGAAAACAGCTCATATGCAACAAATAAACAGAGAAAGCAAACTCACTTTTAGAGCCTATGTGCACAAGTATAGTATATATACAGTAGAAGTATGCAATAGTCCAGAGCAGATCATAAGAACTGCACATTTCTTAATCTTGGCACTGATGTCTCCTCTTGAGATTGAACTATTATGTGATGTAATGAAGTGTCACTCTTGCACAGTGACAGCGTCGAGGGCATTTTGACCCAGCAGTGGAGGGAGGGAGGACGCCATTATTGACAGATTAGTAGAATCTGGCAACGTCCACCTCAGCTTGTGTGTGTGTACCCAAACACCACGACCCTGAATCAGGTCAGGCTGCTCTCCGGGCCTCTCTCTCTCCTCAGGCCTCTTTCTCACCACTTCCCTTCTGTTCGCACTCCGGCCGCCAACACCTCTAATTTGACACAGAATGAGTCCTGTGCAGGAAATGTTCTGTCACAAAGCCACAAATTGAGCTATCCAAATTAGAAATAAGCCATTTTACATGCACATATTCTGCTTATTAGTTATATTTTATCTGTGAATCTTTGACACTATCAGGCAGGGCCTCTGTGGAGTGTTTGTCCTGAAACTACCTGACAAGTGAGTTTTCTCTATTAAGCTGTGGCTTTCTGTGTCTAAAATTGAATATGGTTTGAAAGAGAAACCATTAATTGAATTTGAATTTAAGTTTGGGCGCTAACAAAGTATGTTAACAAATGACTGATGGTCTTAGAAAGTGAGGGAGGCTGTGACTGCAAAAAGGTTCACATCACCACACTTCCTGAAGCTTCTTAGTATCTTTATGGTTTAATCACCAACCACAGTGTAACAGAAGTGAGCTACCTTTGCCTTAGCTGGACACTGAAGACATCAACATCTGCATGGCAACATCTGGATAGGCCTTTAAAAGCATCATTGGTGAACCACTGTGTTGACTCAAAACTTCAACAGTGAACAGGACAAAGTTTCCATGCTCACATTTGAAGAGTGCAAACAACCACAGGGATTTTAATTTCCTGGAGTGGTCCTCCAAGAAATGCGATTGTGTCAATGAGACTGAATCAGATTTTCGAGAAGTCATTCAGAGAAAATTACAGGAGAGACGATGATTGTTAGTTCTTTGGCATCTTCATTTCGCTGCATCCTGTTTCAGTATGAATGACATTTATTACAATAATGACTCATGTGAAAGCTTCCTCTAAATGTCAGTAAGTAGACAGCAGTTTTGTGGTTAGCACGCAGCTAATTTGGCTGCAGCTCTGACAGGTGCTGTGTCCGTCCTTGTGATGTTGCCAGGCACCTCTCAGAGGGCGTTTCGGCAGGAACATCTCTCACAACAACACAAATCCATTAATGCCGTTTTTGATATTGAGAAGCAGCCCAGGTTTGAGCTACCGGCTTACAAATCCTCTGTAAACATCTACGCTTTATGATAGAAATGGATTTGACAGGGACACATCTGGATTTGTGTGGATTTAATACACTGATAACTTTCACCCGAATTCACCTGGTAGGCCTATTTCATATGAAGGAACCCGCTCGTTCTGCAATTATCATAACAGCCCTCTGATTAATCCGCTGGATCTGGATCTTGTGTCGGTCTTGTGTCAGTAAACATGGTTCCACCCTGTGTTGCGTCTCATTCATTATTCACCTCAGACACTCTTTATATATCTCCTCCCTCTCCCTGTCTCCTCCATGTTGTTAAATATTCATACAAAGAGCCACAGAGTCACACTAAAGGCTCTGCTAGTTTGCTCACACTCAACACTGAAATGTCTTTCTCAGTGTGTGGAGAGAAGGCTCAGTGGCTCATTATGCTGCAAAAGGCTCACATGAACTTCCAGTGAAGTTAGGGGCTCATTACCACACGAGGAATATTCAAATGCTGTGCACACATCAGCCTAATAGCAGAGGGGTAATGTGCATGTTACTGGTTGGTGCTGGAAGCGTCCAGAGGTTGTTGCAGCTGTGTCCTTTCCAGAAATCTATGAATCCAACGCAACAGCCAGGACGGAGCCTCGGTGGATATTCTGTCGAGTGGTGCTGCATTTGCTCAACTACCTGTCATCTCATAAAACTTGAAAATTCAAGTCGTGCCCAGCAAATATTGGTTCAGATGATCACTGTAAAGGTCCTTTAATAATATACAATGCGAAATTGCGAAAAAAAAAGACGCGTCCCGGGAGGAAGAGGAAGAGTTTGAGACAGTGAAAATACAAATAGTATGTTTTATCTGAACAGGTTAGCTTACGAGCTAAAGTTACCTAGCATAGATGAAAGTAAAAAAAAAGACGTTTAACAAACTGTTTAAGCACACACACCATCGTCATATGCAAGATCCGACGCCATGACTCTCCACAAGTTGTCCTTCAGGTCGTTATCCTCGTAATTTTTATGTTTTTTTATCAAGAAGCACTCTGTTTTCCGACACATAAACAATCAGTCGGTCGGCCATGTTGGATACATCAGTGAATGTGACGGTTCAACAACACGCAATCTGATTGGTCAGAAGTGGACACACAGGATGTGAAACTTTGGGAAATTCGACCTTGATGCAAAAAATAAATGCTGCAATATCGCCGGACGAGGAAACATTGCTGATGTGAGCGCTTGTTGACAGAATACAAGTTAACCTGCTTCATTCTTTGCCAACTGTCCATCATATGCTTAAATACAACAAATTGCACCATTGTTTTGTGCAATGTCACAATGCAGAATTTAGACATATCTGAGTCTGAGTTGTTGAGGGCTGACACCATAAACTGACACTTGACACCTGACAAGTCCAGTCCTCTCTCTCTTTTAGCTCCTGAGGGAACTATCAGAATCTTTAGCTGCTCAAAGCTTCACTGTGTTCACCAGGTAGGTGCTAACTTTGTCTGCAGCTGGAATCATGGTTAATGAGAGTGATCAACATCAGCTAATACATCACGATCGAGGGAATAAAAACTGAGCTGAAAATCACCTTTCACATCACACATCATTTGATCCAATGTGCACATCAAAACACTGATTATAGTAGTTTTTAAATTCTTCTCTTCGTCTGGTTCTGTTTGTTGTAAATAAGTCACAGTTGCTGTTGAGGTTTTAGCTGTTATTGAGGATACAGATGTCATGACCTCTGTCTTCTTTTCAGGGAATTTTGGAACCTAAATTAAAATTCACATTTAAAAATTAGAAAACATGATGAATTTCCAAGAGCAAAAGCCACATTTTTTTTTTACACCCAGTGCCACTGTTTTCAGACGATTTTATGGTTCTGACCTGCTGTAATGTTGGTGTCTGCTTCCACGTTGTGTGTTACAACAACAGGCAAAAGAGAAATGGGCTTTTATTGATGCGGAAATAAAACTGATTAGAACTTTAAGCGTTGATGTTGAACTTCAAACACAGTTTTGTGCCGTCACAGCGTGTCCTCATTCGAAGCATCTCTTTGTTGGAAAAGCTCAGTGCTGTAGCTTAGCAACCTTCTTACCACCTGCAATGATGTGTGGGAAGGTTGGAGCCTCCGTGAGGATGTGTGTGTGTGAGTGTGTGTGTGTGACAGACACAGGAAGTAAAAGAGAGATGGATGTCTGTAGGGGGTTGAAGCTGCAGTGACTGACAACTCACAGAATTCAATAGCTGGCGCTGAAAAAAGAGACTTCGTGATGGAGAGAAAGTGGGTTTTTAAGAGTTTAGCGACTGAAAATTCACAGATTTCAACAGACACTCAAGGATAGAGACTTAGAGAGGAGTGGAGCGAGAGGAGAGTGTGTCTGGTAGCCGGTAGTTAGAGACACGGGGCGACAGAGGACACTAAAAGAAGAGGGATAAATTTTTCATCTGAACATCTCTAGTGGGCTTTTTTTTTTTATTGAGAGACGAGAAAAACAGTCCAGTTTTAATATGAGTGTGTGTGTGTGTGTGTGTGTGAGGCAGCTCCCATTCTGACCATCATCCTCTCTATCTGTGTGTTTCATTAGCTCGTTTCCAGACTGACATAAAAAGGGGACCATAAGTTTTTGGGGAAGCGGAGGAGGCCGGTGAAACAACGTGAGAGCAAAGAGGCGGAGGGGGATGAAAGACGGGCGGATGTGTGGATGAAGCTTGAAACAGCTTGTTTCTAATACAGAGGACAGAGACGGTGCATTAGACAGAAACAGAGACACTCATTGAGAAACAAAAAGGCCCAGCGGGATGGTAGCTGAGCCAAAGTACGAGAAACAAATCAAAAGAGTTAAGGGAAAGATATGGAGGTGACAGTTGTGCTGCTGTTTGCATCCTGTCTTTTGATTGATTTCTCTCATCACCTTGCTGGAGGCTGGAGATATCCTTGAGAACTTTTTGCATCATATTTGTCAACCAAAGTTAGAAAAAGAAAAAAAAAACCTATACGAATTACATCTTGATGGTGGCTCCCGAAATATGATGCACACATTAATTCTGGTGACAACCTTGAAAGCCACTTAAAATATCAACCAGTTCCACCATCCATTAGGCTGAACAAGGATGCGAACCACAGTCAAATAAGCAGGAGGGTCAAAGAGTTCAAGCGCACGTTAATTTTAATTAAAATAAGTCACAGTTGCATGATCAGCATAATGCAGAAGCTGCACAATTAATCATAGTGTCAAAGTGGAGTCTTTCCTTCACCAAGAAAAGATAACTGGCTGGACTTTTTCTTTACTTATTCAAAGTGTCCTTGAGTTTTCTGAAACCTGATTTATTATCACCATCATTACAGATTCCTGGTTCACAGTCATAATTCATAGACATTGGACGTAACTGACAGGCAACAGGTTGAAAAAACATGAATAAATAAGTGGGAAAATATGATGAATTCAGATTTTTCTCTTCAAGGCCAAAAGGGTTCCTGAATAGTTTGGCAAGTGTGAAAATGACAAACTGCAAAAGACGTAATTTGTTCAGAATGACAGAAAATATTTTGCGTTGTTAACATCATTTTTCTTTGCCTTCCAAAACCATTACATATCACTGCTGGAAAAATAAGTACATTTTATTGCTTTAGGTAAAGATGTAAGTTAAAATATGTGTTTGGTTAAAGGTAGGGAACCTTTGTCATCAGGGTTATCAATAAACTTTAAGATTCTCTGTCTTGTTGGTTTCCTATGTTATTCATCTGTTTATCACATGGCTGCAGCCCAGTTGTTAGTCGCTCTCCCTACACACCAACATACATCCCACATAATTACAGAAATGTCCTTTAAAACCAGCTTAATCTTTTCATTTTGTGTTGTTCTCTGTCAACATGTCACTTTTTCTGTTTGGGCCTTGAACATCACTTTTTTTTGTTTCGAAATCAATTGAGACGCGTCCAAATCTTGTAATGAATGTAAATCCTCTGGATCCTGGCGGCTGAAATAAAAAAGGCCTGATTATCTTTGTATGTTCTGTCATTACACAAAGAGAGACTCATCCTTGTAGATAATAAAAATTGCACACATGCAAGAATATAATCTCCTTCTCCTGTTTTCAGCCCCGCTGCGGTTTTCATGATGTTCATTTCATTTGCTTCATTTGCATGTAGCTCATGTTGTAATCCGAGTCATCCATATTGATGAGCGCTGATAAATAATAAATGAATATGACCACCTGCATGAATACAGGGGAAAGATTGCACTAAATCTGTTCTCTGCACTGTGTTAAGCTGATAGTTGATGGGTTGAGCTGTTTTCAAGGCGGGCCATCCTTTTCTGTGTATACACCATACAGATAGTCACGGGGGTGTGACACATGTGTTTCATTAAACTCTCTCAGATCTCTCAGCTGGGTCTCTGCATGGACACACACTCATATACAACATGTAGATACATGCACACACACAGACTTTAAAGAGCCATACTTCACAGAAGCAGCGTATCCTGCGGGACGCTCCCTGAAGTCTGAGGTGCCTGAATCAAAGTCTCGGCGCCAACATACGCACAGAATATCAAACATCTGTCTTCATACCGCCTGGTTATGAAGCCTACTTTGTCGAAGCCTCGAACAGGCCTCAGATAATTTACTGTTCATGCACATATGGAATATTTAGACATACATCTTTCCATCTCAACACACTGACTAATGCTTCCTCTCTATTTTTATTTCTCACACAGGAGTGTTAGATTTACAGGAGCAAAGTCAAAGCCAAAGCATCGTAGAGCTGTTCCTTAACCAAACCAAAACTTTAAATCTACCTGTTTGAGATAAAATTCATCTCCCCACACTTCCTACTTATTTATCGACTAACGATTCTAATGAGGTGACACAACACGGTGACTCTAACTGTCCAACTATCTAATTCTACTTTTTAATTAAAAAAGACTAAACTCTTTAATCTCTCATTAAGGCACAAATGAAAACAAAACAAAAAAATAATACAACTCTTTGTTTTCTCATCACCAGACACTGGATCTCTGCTCTGATTAGCTTTATGTTGCAGTATATTTTGGGACAGTATATTCAATGCGGAGATTGATGCCAATAAAAGCTGGAAATTAGTGTCTCATGAATTTCCACTCTAAGTCAGTTTTGATGGAGGTTACCAGTGTGATTGATTGTAAGGATGTGTGTCTGATACCCTTGAACACAGAGACAGGTGCAGAACTTAATTCTGAAATTGTTGAATTTAAGGACAGGAGTGATACTATTTTTCCTGTTATGAATAGTTGTATATATCACCCTGATTTACTCTTTGCGACCCTTTTAAAATCATGTTTGAGATGTCAAACTGTCAACATTAATGCAGTGCAGATCATCCTGCAATCTGCATCACATGCATGTTCAATTTGTGGGTGTGTGCATGATAAAGTAGCTCCTGAGTGGATGGTTTGATACAGTCCTATCTGTCATGTTTGCCTATAAACTTTGCATCAAACACACATTTGCATTTAGGATTTAGTGTTTGATAAGTCACACTCTTCTAAAGTGACTTTCAATAGACTCAAGTTTAATCAGATCATTAGACTTATTGTGCAAATGAAGTTGTGTGAGGAACTTTGAAAGGCCTAACTGATGAATGCACCAACAAAAGGACAGACAAGACAAACAATCCGGCAGACTGACTTTAAAAGAGAGAGAGAGAGTAAACACATTGATCCGTATCCAGATCACTTTAACCTGGCAGCCGCTCCTGAGCCTGGCAACACAAGTGGAGAAAGGTACAAACTGGGTGAAGGCTGCCTGGATCCTGAGTCCTGTCTGATTCCAGTGGGACACAACAGCAGCAGCAGCCGCAGCCGCCGGGTGACAGGAGGCGTTTTTAAAGGAAAGAAAGTGTGAGTCGCCTTTTGCTTCTCTCTATGTGTCAGATGGTTTGTGATTTCAGAAAGGTCATATGAGAGTGGGAGCAGGTAGGAGTAGACTGACATTGAATTTTTTAATCACAGTGGAAAAAGTATTTGATCAAGGCTACTTCTTTATTATGTTGCCATGGTTTGCTTGATGCTGTTATTTCAATTAGTTTTTTTCTCTCTTTAAACCATATAGCCTTCCTCATACTCGCTTAACATGTTTTTCGAAATATTTGACGCCACATTTTTTTCCCCTCTCTTCTTCCCTTCATGCCTCTCTCACCTCTCCTGACCCTCTCTCACCCTCCTCTCAGCAGGATGATGTGGCGTATGCGCAGTCGCTCCAGGACAATCTGTCTGTCCTTGGCCTTCATCACCGTTTTCCTCTACCTCCTCCTGGTGCTTGTGCCTCTTCCCATTTACCAGCGGCCCTGTGACTCCCCGCTGCTGCCCAGGACGCACATCCTGCGAGACCTGGCACGTACAAACTACACCTCCGCGGGGATGAGTGGCCCAACTGATGCCGCACGTGGAGATTCTTCCAGTAAAGATGCCAATAAGGATGCCAGAGTGAAAGAGGGCGAAAATGCCTGGATGAACACGTCGGTCAAGGCGGGTGGCCCCAGCCGAGCTGAGTCTGTGGAGGCCGGGCTCACGAAGCTGGAGGCGCTGTTTGACCATCCTCTTTACAATCTGCCCGGCCCTCCCATCCCCGAGGAGGACTGGCTGTTGAAAGTGAAATCGAAGGTCAAGGCGAGCGAGAAGAGCTCCCAGATGTGGTCAGTGTATTCTACAGTTAATGTGCAGAAGACTGTGAGTGTGTGTGACCGTGTGTGTAAGACTTCTCCTTTCACATAATCTCACATCACTCTCTCTATTCAAACCCACTTTCCTGAGCCAACGTCTGTTTACTTTATTTACCGTCCTTCGGTGTCTTTCAGTTGCCATAGTCCATTCACTGCAACTTTATATTATATTCAATGCCTCGCTACCCAGGACAATACATATATACACACATTGAATTATGAAAAAAAAAACAGTCCTCTCTAAAGCAAGTAAGAGCTATAAGCCACTCTCTGTATGGACGACTGTGTTGAATTCTGCTAATGTTTGACTTGCTTCTTCCTCTGAAATAGAAAATATGTAATGTGAGATTTTTAGCAGATGGGTCGATCTGCAGGGAGCAAACATAATCTCCTGTTATCAAAGCTGCTTTATATTTGTCACAATGCGCTGATGAGCCTGAGCCGCTATGTGCTGTCGATTAATGGATGTCGTGAATAGTCTTAATAAATCGGTTGCAGAGCCTTCGCATGAGACACGACCAGAAATATGAGCGCCGTCCGTGGAATGCTTTGTGTCGTTCTGTGGCATCGTTCTGGTGGCTTCCACCTCCTGAACACACAGTACAGTCTCTGCAACCACCTACAGGTTCTATTAAAGCTGAAACTCGCTTTCATTGCTGATAATTAATCAGCATTTTTCCAATCATTATTATTGTTTCTTCTATGAAATAGAAAAATGTAAAAGATTGCCTCCAAGAATTCATAGTCATTAACTGACATCTTCTAAAGACCAACAGTCCAGAACCCGAAGAGATTTTAATCATGTGATGAAGCTTGAAGGAAGCTGGAAATTTAGAAGCTTCAGAAAGCAACTGTCCTTAATGTATGACTTAATCATTATCAGATTCTTTTTAATTTTTGTTCATCAATGAGTTTGTCAGTCGGCTTATACCATTTTTACACCAAGCTTAGCTTATGTATGCAGTTTTTTTAATCACTGGTAAACTCACTGAAAAACAGGTAACTGACTCCTTTCCACTGCCAGTGCATGATTTGGCCTTTATGTTTTTTTTTTCTAGCGTATTCAGAATTGCAAATATGCCGGAAAAAAAGAAACAGTAGAAAGCAGCAGTGGAGGCCAGTGACAATGTACAGCAGTTACTTTTTATAACTTTTACGTCAGTCCCTCTTTGTGAGTCAACACGAACTGAAGCATGCCATGTTGTACGTGTTCCCAGACTGTAATAAACAATAAATAATGTGCATCACAGCATCACGCCAGAAAAGTGGCAAAAATTAGCGCATCCACACGGGTATCATGCTCCCATCACTCCCAGTCACAGTGGAGCCTTTGACTCAGAGTCATTTGATTACAAAGTGAGTCCTTTCCCTCTGAAGACAAAAGCCAGATGTTAGTGGGTTTAATGGGAAGAAGTGACTGTATTTTTATGTAATTTTCTGATTCAATCTGACAGAAGTGCATCATCCTCCTTTGTCCCACTCCTTAGCGTCATAACTCTCTGGCTTCCTCCTCTCTACAGGGTCAGCGACAGCCAGCAGGGCTACGAGGACGTTCAGTGGAACAGCAGCAGTAACAGCCATCCTCCTTGGCTGCGTTTCCACCTGGGCATCTCCCGCTGGCAGCTGTATCCCCATCGTGACCCCAACATGGAGGCGCTGACCGAGCAGCTCGCCACGCTCCGCATCGTCAGTGCAGGTGTGACACTCTGTCCTCAGCTTGGTGATATATTCCTGTACAATGTTTCCCTCTCATATATGTTGTTCTCCAGCTCGGTTTGGTCAGAGCGGAGCCCGACACTGTTAGAACAATAACAACACACTGATCATACGTGACAGAGGAGGTGTCAGACGAGTAAAGGCGAGATGTTTTTCAAGCACCGGACAGGAAGATCTGAGTCAGAGCAGAAGGTGACTCAGTGAAACTCTCGAATAAATAAATGTATGAAAGATTTTTGTACAACTGCAGCCTGCACAAAAACAACGAGGAGGAGATCCGTCAGAGCCGAAACTAATTTTACCCCCAGACCCAACCCTGTCGCGGGAGAGGTGGGTGGGCGCCAGGGAGGGAGAGGGCAGATGAAGGGGAGCGTTGTTGTGATTGTGACACCTGAGGTTTAGGGTTAGACTTTCAAATCCAGATTCACCTTGAAGTTCTCCCAGAATGAAACCTGCTGTGAGGCTTTGAAGGGCCTTGGGGGCTCAGCAGAGGATGGACTGGAATATATGAGTCAGTGGCCATGTAGCAACCATTGTCAATCAATCATGCATGTTTCTGCACAACAACTTTTTTATACATGTGGTCTGGTTTAGTTAAAGCTGTGGATTATGATATTAATCCGCAATTGAACAATAATGGCTACTGATAAAACACAGTGTAACAGAAGTAGATGACACATAACAGTCATGAATCTTCCTTTCACAATAAAGCAATAATGTATAAATCAATTAAATCATGTTTCCATTTTGTCCTGCAAAGAAAAAGGAAGGAAAGAAGGAAATGAGCTATATCTGTCTAGAGGTCATTGATATTAGCTGCTGGTCATATCAGAGCAGTGCAGCTGATTTAAATTGAGAACGGATGTGTTTTATTGTTTCTGAAATGAACTTTAATTTATGAGAGGAAGAAATTCATCTTCTAAAAGTGACATAGCCTTGGTTCCACAGGGATCTCTGTGAACTTAATCGTGATGGCATGTGGTCGATTCTTCACTCGACCTTGACAGATAATTTGATACCACATGGCCTCAGATTCTACCCCTGTTAATCATAATAAATAAGAATAAATTAAATTAATCAGTACATCTTTCCATGTTTGTCGTTACATAAAGTTGGTTCACTCTTCAATTAATTCTGACTTTTTTGATGGTGAACTTTAGAATAAGCTGACAGAAAAGACTGGAACAGCCTGGATAACAGATCAAGGACAGTGAACATGTGGCTTAAAGTCTTAGTCTAAAGACCTGCTCAGTTCCTGAGATATAAAGATGAAAGGAAGAAGTCCAAAAAGGAGAAAAAGAAAAACATTCACAGTTTAAAAATGTATTTAAATTGTGTATTAAAAGTGATATAAATGGATGTGACATGCAGAACATTAAGGGCAACTGTTCCTAAAGCCTCTGATAAAATCATGTTATGTCGTGAAAGCTTGGTAACACTCACAGTGAGATAATGTCCTGCCAAATATAGCTGAAGGCGTGTGTGTACGTGTGTGTGAGAGAGATGACCCGGTGGTGTGTCTCCACAAACCAAGTGAACTGTGTTGTCTCTTGGTGATGACGCACATATTTTCTCTGTTGCGTTTCGCTTTTAGGTGTGTGTGTGTGTGTGTGTGTGTGTGTATGTGTGTGTGTGTGTGTGTGTGTGTGTGTGTGTGTGTGTGTGTGTCCCATTAATGGCCAATGGGTTTGGTCACAGAGTGATGTGATAAGTGTGTGTGTGTGTGTGTGTGTGTGTGTGTGTGTGTGTGTGTGTGTGTGTGTGTGTGTTGGTTTGTTGCCATGGAAACATTCTCAGTGTTGTTTTTCAGTGCAGAAGTCTGGGGGGACGCAACTGAAGCTGGTGATGTCATTTCCTAACTATGGACAAGCCATGTTCAAACCCAAGAAGTGAGTGGCGAGTGGCAAATCCAACACGTTGCTCATATCACAGAGAATGTATTAAATCCTTTCAGTTGTTTTAAAATCAATCCAGTGAGTCATGAGGGATGCAGAGGGAGGGATTTTTTTAAGCCTCCAGACAACTGAGGAACTGTATTGATTGAGTAAATGTTTGGAAGGATGGTGTCAAATATTTCATAATCTCAAGTGTTTGGTAGATTTTTATGATGAACAGAAACATCCGCAGCTCATGTGCGCTTGTTCAAAGGCACAGAGCAAATAAAAGAGGCTTAACTTGGTGCAAATATGAAGTTAATGAATGCGTTCAGTTTGACTTTGCCTCTCTCTGGCAGGCAGGAGAGAGATGATGAAACCAATTATAACCTCTACTACTTCTCCGATTTTGAGAGACACAATGCAGAAATCGCAGCTTTTCACCTGGACAGGTACGAGTCCATTTTATTTAACCAGAAGATAACGCTGCATGAGTTTGCAGAGTGAATGAAACAGTGGGTGAAATGGCTGCTTAATGAATGCATGTTACGCAACACAGACATATTTTCTGTCCTCTTTGGTTTTCTCTTTTCTTCCTGTCTGTCTCTCTGTCCGCCCCCCTTGTCTTCGTCCTCATTTTACCCTTCCCCTACTCGCTCTGCAGGATTTTGGGTTATAGGAGAATCCCTCCAGTGGTTGGGAGGCTGGTGGATGTGGTTAAGGAGATCAAAGATGTCACCACCGACCACAAGCTGGCCCGAACCTTTTTTACCTCCCCTGGTGCGGCTCACACAATCCTCCATTATTCATTTAGCCTGCTTAGCATGCACTTGTGTGTCAACTGATTGTGAATCTCTCTTTGAATGTTCTGCCTCTCTTCTAATTCTCTCTGGTCACGACCACCCACAAACTCTTACATCCTAATTTTTCCTATGTCATTATCATTTTCTCCTCTCCTTTCCTTTGTTTCCTCTCCTCTCTTCTCCTCTCATGTTCTTGCCACTCCTCTCCTCTCTCTCCCCTTGTCTCCTCTCCTCTCCTCTCCTTCCTCTTCTGTCTCTCCTCTCCTCTCCTCTCCTCTCCTCTCCTCTCTGTGCTCCTCTGACTCCCCCTAGTGGGTAATGTATGTTTCTACGGCCAGTGCTCCTACTACTGTTCCACAGAGCATGCTGTGTGTGGGTCCCCCAGAGACCTGGAGGCCTCCTTGGCCGTCATGCTGCCGGATCTCTCCCTGGCGTCCCGCAGGTCCTGGAGATCCCCCTGGAGACGCTCGTACAGCCGCAGCAAGCTGGCAAAGTTAGTGTGAACAGGGTCTTTAGTCATAGATGACATAAAGTGATCCAACATATCATCTCAGCAGGCCCCTGAAACAAAAGCCTCTATATGAGACCATCATAATAAAGACGGCTAGTGAATGTTTTTGATTAACCTAAATGACTTTTTAACAGCAGGTTATTAATCATTTATTCATTTCAGTTGCAGCTACAATTATAAGATATGGCTTTATTAGTCTCACAATGGGGAAATTTACAGTTGTTTCAATTTATAATATTAACTACTCATATAGATCCTCTGATAGAAGCTACCAGTCTTTTTGTTTGTGGTAACGATGTCAAAGGGTGAATGGTGTTGGTCTGTTTCAGGTGGGAGACAGAACCAAGCTACTGTTCCACGGTGAAAAAGACCCCACCATACAACAAAGGCACAAGACTGGTGGACTTCATAGATCTGGTCATACTGGACTTCTTGATGAGTAGGTTCATACTGTGTTTGTTGTACAGGCTTGGCATACAGGCTTATTGCAGTTGAAGTTAGATAAGACCTATTACTTTTGTTATTTGAGCTGTCCCTTTTTTAAATTATCTTTCAAGGTTCAGAAAATAGAAAATTGTTTTATAGTGGCATTGTACTAAGTAGCCTCCTATTTCCTGAAGTGCTGTTTTTATTATTATATCATATAGAACTATTAGGATAAACCACAATAATGCTGCTACTGTTTATGAAACCATATGTGCTGTTTATTTCAGACATTTCTTGGGATTTTTTCCGAAATCAGTTTGGGCGGATTTTGAGCAACATCAAAACCAATTTGGCAACACTGGCACAGACAGCACAAGATTTTTTATTTCTTTATTTATTTCTTTATTTAATTATTTAGGATTTTAAATATCGGATTTACTAGAATGATTTGCTGTGGCTTCATGTTAGCTCGTGTTTTCTGTTGTTTTCTGTAATTTTATCGGTTAAAAAAGAGAATACGGTTAAAGGTCTTTCACAGTTAAACAGACAGATTTGACCTTCAGCTCCTTAAGTCGACTAACTTTGTTGCCGCGGCAACGAGTCGTCGCCGTGACGACCAGTTCAAGACCAGGTAAGAAAATCACGCAGTTTTATTCCTCCTGCTTTTAGCTAGTTCGTAGTTTTAAAGTACGTATTTAACATTAAAAAACATCAGTACTCGCTTTCCGACTTTCATCTGAACTTCGGCTTCATTATTAAGAACAGGTGTGAGGCTGAGATAAGTCTTTCTTTTCTTCTTACCGAGTTAAGGGTTATAACCAGGTTAGCTTAACTTAACATTAGCTAACTAGCAAAAAAAAGTACTTTGTCACGTGAGGATTTGCTAGTAAACTTTATGTATTACTCCAATTGACATGTCAAGAATAATTATAATTCGCATAAAAAGGTCTTTCAGTAAAAACAAGTTTATGGTTGTTGCTAAAGTTTAATGTGAGCTAACGTTTATGTACAATTTGCTATCAAGGTTTCACCAGTTTAACATAAATGATACTCCTTTATCTGAGGGAATTAACTAGGAAAAAGGTCTCTGTAAGTAAGGTATTTAAACATCAAGATGGTAACAGTTTGCAGGGTTTGTAGTCAGATAATGATATACACTGCTAGGGATGCACATTTTGGATTTTTTTTATGACCGTTAGTAACCGTTAACCGATAAGATTTAAACGCCCTTCCATGGTGCCATTCTGGACATTTTGTCATTCCAACAACCGGCGCCGTACTGCAGATTTACAATGACAGCAACAGTGGCGGATCTTCCGTGGGGGCACGGGGGGGCCGTGGCCCCCCTGTGATCTGATTGAATATTTGTCACTTAATTGCCCTTAGGATACTATCCTTGATCTTATAAGTTTTACATAACAGGCAGATGATGATGTTGTTGCAATTCACATAAACAAGGAAACATGTCCATCATAATTTTAATGTTAACAGCCCAAAATGAAAAGGTCATATATTCATTTTTTTTAATAACTTTTCAGTGCCCCCCCAAAAATATCTGTTGTACCTTCCGTGCCCCCCGACTAAAATTAATCTGGATCCGCCCCTGGACGGCAAATGTCGAGAGCGAGCGCGCTTCTGATTTCTTTAATTGTGTGTTCTGCTTCATTTCCAAAATAAAGTTTGAGCTTCTGAAATCTGATTTTTAAACAGTTCTGATGGAGCTCAATGTTTATCTGGATGATGCGGCTTCATTCCGAACAATTTTAATGTAAACCTGGAAGACCCGCGACGTGTCTGGAGATAAAAAAAATAATATTCAATGTAATGTGTTTTGTGCATAATTACATACAAGGATCAGTGTTGGGAAAGTTCACTTTCTATATGAACTAGTTCAAAGTTCAGTTCAAACCTTTTAAAATGAACTAGTTTAGTTCATCGTTCATAATTCAAAATTGTGAACTAAAGTTCATGCTTCCCCAAAATGAACTATTTCGTTCTTTTTTAGTTCTTTTTTTTCTTTTTTTTTTTTTTTACGTTGCCACGAGCTACGAGCTAATTCCCGACTGTATGGGAATTACTTTCTCAGTAAACGCATCCTCCTTCCTTGCACACATGTGAATTGTGACGAGACTGACGACCGCTGATGACGAAGTTGGTAGAGCGACAGGCAGGACTTGCGGTTGCCAGATCGGGTGGTTATCCGCGACATTTTAATGGTCGTTTACCATGTGTTTTTACTGTTTTAGCTTGGTTTTTCGCCAACACTGACAAGGATACACACCCTCCCCTACTGTACAACACAAAGGAGACTGGAATTATTCAGTGACTTCAGGTGTCATCTGCAGAGCCGTCATTGATATCTGTAATATTAATGTTGCATATGATGCCAGCGTGCATGGAGACACACGGGCTGAATGGAGAGCTGCACTCCAGCTGGCTGCTGTGACAGGTCACTGACACTGTGTTTCTGCTTACAGTCAGTGATCCCTGAGATTCAGACATGAATCTAACATGTTTCACACTAGCCCGCGTTACATTAATACGTGTACTAGACATATTATATTTCCCGTTTCCGGAGTTTTTAATAATAGATCGGAGGGATGTCGGAATGGCGGTTGCCTCCCCTATTATTTTATTTTTATTTTTTTTGAGTACTGTGACCCATTCAGAAGTGCCGTGACAAAAAAAATCTCATGGGTTTTTTTTTTAAATTTATTTTTAAATGTACTGGTTTTTATTAAGAAAAAGCAGCATGTTGACATGCTCTGGGCTCAGCCTGGTGCGCAGCCTGTTTACCGTGAGACCCGCAGCAGAGAATATGTGCTCAGATGGGACCGATGTCCCAGGAATACACAGGTAGCGCCGGGCCAGGATGGCCAGCCTCGGGAAGCGCGTGTACCGCATAATTTGCAAATGACCTCCTCCCCTTTCCGGTCGTATTTGTCCCACACAGAACTCCTTTTTGCTCTCTTCTTCTTTCCTGTAAAGTGGGCTGTGATGGAAAGCACGTGATGGCATGTGTTGCACCTGCTGACACGCCCCCATGAGTTGATTGAATTACGTAGCTTAAAAACAAAATTGACTGTTAGTATTAATCGGTTAGAGTTACTGTTATCGGTTAACGGTTAAACGGTTAACCATGTGCATCCCTATACACTGCTTATCTATACAATAAATAATGTTGAAAGCAAGTCTTTAATTCCATGAACTGTTTGTTGCTTACAGTAAGACCAACAGTCCATTATAATTTAATGTACATCTCTATCTAAAAAATGGATATTGACTCTAATATGTGGCTACTTAGCAATGCATGTTAGGTTTGGCATGATTTAGCATTATGTTTTTGTCTACTTTCAGAATATTCTGAGTAAAATCCGGTGTTGGTTATGTAGACGGGCAAGACAAAATCTGTGCTACCAAAACCTACTGATGGTTTTCATATAGAGATCAGCAGCATGTCGGCTGCCCCTTCAGAGCAAAGATCCCGTGATGGCGCATCCTGTGGTAAAGACATCACTAAGCCTGGATCCAAGGTTAAGAAGAAGGCTCACACTGCTGAAGTGACTTTACCACCTCTGTGTCCGGAGCTGCCTTCTTTCTCAGCAGCCTTTGTAGCCAGGCCTCTGTTCAGCCATTCCCCTCTCCTCAGAAAAGTCCCCCCTGACAAACCTTTATCAGTGATAGAGCTTCCTCATCTTACAACCCAAGTAGGACCTGAGATAGCAGCAAATGACGTAAAATGGACAGAAAGAACTCGGCTAACAGTATCAGAGACCAGCATCCCTGTCAGAGCTGTTAACGAGTCGACTTCACAGAGGTACATGGAATAATTACAGTGATTTCACTTTCATTTTAATGCACCTGTTTGCTCTAATACAATTTTAAGCTTTTAGTATGAGTGTCATTTCAAATTTAGCTTATTTTATGACATAAATACATTACTGTTATCACACTGCTTAAGAAAAAATGAGCATGATGAAAAATGTAATGGTGTTGATGTATGTAGTAGGAGTAGGTGTGTCTTGACAGATCTTCCAGTATATTATGGCAGCTCTGTCATGCAGTGATTTGTTTGCATATCAAAGTGCCACAAGGAGCTGACAAATGTAGCTCTCAGCATTTACTCCCCAAACTGTTTGATTCCTGGATTAATTGCTGTGTCGTTTTACACTCAGTTTTTATTGTTTCAGTTTTACAAGGAAAGATAAAGCCGTAAAAGTCACAACATGTAAGGATAAAAAGATAACGACTGTGAAAAATGGGAAAGAGACCAAACCAAATAAAGCTCCTCTCACTGGCACAGAGGTAGTTCATATCTTGGCCAAGAAAAGAGACCTGGGAGAAATGGAGTTTTATTTCCTGAAAGAAGTGGATGCTAGCTCTTACAGGTACTCTTACAAGGTTATGTACTGTGCTTTAATTTCAGACTCCTGTAGATGTTCTTTTGTGGTAATTTGAGTCTCCTGGGATGCACAGAATTAAACTATGAATACACAGTGATATGTCTCTTTTTTCAGACCATATGATCTGCAAGTGGTCCCTTCCAGTGAAGCTGGTTCTGAGCACTACATCTTCTCCCCTAATACTGTAATACATGTGACAGAAAGGGGTTATGGTGAACTAATCAGTCTGGCAGAGTGGCACAGAGAGTCTTTATTGTGGACAGCTTTGCATAAGATCCCCTTTTTCAGGGACTTTAGACTGCAGAAAGCTTTCACCTGGTAAGTATATATAAACTGTACTTTCTGTCTGTTCTTTGTTTTTTATCTTCATGCTTTTTCTTCTTGGTGGTTTTTGGTTTCAGGTTCCATAGAAATGTACGCCAAATAATTTTTCAGCGCAAGTGTAAGAATCTACAAGATATGCTGGTTATAGGTGTACCTCAGTTCAGAAATGCTCTTTTTCTGTTCACCAGGTGAGTCAGATTCACCTGCAAATCATTTAGTATAAGTTAAACTGGATCTGACCTTTTACTGTTGGGACACATGCTAATCTGGTAATGATATTGTATCTTTTGCAGAATAATTGAAGAACTGAAAGAGACACACCGGCTGCCCCAGGAGGAGACTAAAACCTACACATTGCTTGAATTCAGGAATGCACTGATAACCATGAATCAAGAGTTTTTGCAGATGTTGGAGAAGTTATCACAGTATCGTGCTGTCATCTTAAATGGGGTACCACTTTTTTTTTGACAGTAAACAGAGCAATAATAAACTCAAACCTGTGTAATGTGGGATGAACAGTTTTAAGACAGAGCAGTCTAGAAAATTGGACATTTTTTTATGGGTTCATGAGTAAAAATTCCTTTTTTAATTACATTCCTTGGAAGAATGACTTTTTAGCATGTGTGTCATTAAAATCTTATAACTGTAGAACTTTATTTACATATATAGTAGATGATTTTTATTGAAGTGATGTTCTTTTATCCCCAGGTTAAGAACGACAGCTATAAGGCACATCAGGAGCTACAGATGCACATGGAATATGCTAAAAGGCCGAACAGCCATGAACCCATTCACCTCCATCTAGCTCACCAGCGGGAACTGAAGAAAGAGTTAAAACGGTCTAAAAGCGTCTTGAAGAAATTGGGAAACTTTGTTGCCCTCATCAATCAAATGATTGTGCAGGGTCTCATCACAGTCATCCAGCAAGATGTTGTTTCTTTTCTCAGCAATGTTTTGAAGGTGACAAAAGAGCATTAATTAAATCCACTCATGTAGCTGTGCCACATTACAAGAACACAAACCTTCCTACTAGAAAAAAAATTAACATTCTTGTCACCTCGTTACAACACAATATTTTCAGATAGGCACATCTACAAACTGCTCTTGAGCTAATACCAGAAGAGATATGGGTACAAAACTTGACACTCTGAAGCACCACTGCTACATAAAATAGTACAGGAAGCATCACAGAAAGCTAATTGTCAAAGGCATTGACTATCATATAATGAAACAAATGCTGTATTCACAATGTATGATGCATTTTTGTTTTTTAGAGGAAGCCAACTCAGCAGCTCTGTCTCTTCCACACTGAGCTGTGTTTCAGTGCTAGCTGTCAGCTGACTGTGGACCCACCAACACATCTGTTCCAAGAAGCCATCAGTGAAGCACTCCTGACTGTGGGCGACTCTATTGTTCAGGTAATTTACCAATTTCCACTGTTGCAAAGACAGCTACACCTGCATTAAGTATAGTTTTTGGTTGTGTGCACTGGGCTTGAGTATTGATGTTACTGGAAATAAGCCTCATATTTGTGCAATTGGTTAAAGGAAATTAGAACATTACAAGAAATATTTCTTTTTTCTCCTTTATATTCGAAGCACCCCATTAACATTAAAGTGGTTGCACTTTTAGAATGACTGCATTACTGGGACACACTGAAACGTAAAAACAAAAGTTGAGCATGAATATCTCCAAAAGGTAACACTGATGTAAAGCTTGGATACACTTACAATAAATTATTTTAAATTTGCTGTAAGGGAAATTTCCTCCTTATTGAGTAAGAAAGTCGCTAACTATCTCATAGTTTAATACATCCAGCATGGAGAGAAGACCCACAGTGTTCTCTACTGTCTTTTACAAAGTCCTGACTTATATACTGTCAGGTAACAACAGGACAGAAATAACACATACATCACAACAGTTGTAAAAACATTCATCCTCTAAACCAATGACCATGTTTTGACTGATGTTGACCCTTTACCATCCTTTCCCAGAGATAGTGACCATTTGGTTTTCCTGTGAACCCTTTACTTATTCCTTTCCCAGGGGAATTGACCATTTGGTTTTTGTTTTTGTCTAGATAGTGACACCTAGACCTAGGTTACTCATCTGGCTTTCCCACACATTTACATGTCGTAAACCATACACTCCTTTCCCCCTCATCCTTACTCTCTTCTGAATTACTTCCTTACAACTTTAATTCCCCCACATTGCTCTGCAGCATTAATGAGAACATGATTTTCAGTAAGACAAGTCTAACAACTTATTACTTAATACTTGCATTCTATTTAATTTGCTATGCTCTTTACATTTGTTTATTCAAGCACTGCTCTAATTTTAAAAATCATTTTGATAATGAAGTTATCACCAGCCTTATAACACATTTCTTTCCAGTAGATGTGTGACACTTGTGGATTCTTCCAAGAGATTGACAACAGTGTCTTCAGCTCTGGTTTTGCTCAGGATTTAACATCTGACTCCCATTCTGTCGAACATCCTACTATTAGAGGTACGGCCATTTGCTTGAACCTGGTCCAAAGTTGTCATTCCTGGTGCTGTATGGTTCCCTATGGATTAAAATCAGAGATCAGATTAGTCAGATTACTTATATTTCTGGTCACTGATTCTATAAACAGATTGCAGACAGATTATTTTGAGTGTTCATGTGTTTTAATTCCCAGGGCACAACAATGAAGGAAAGACTCGTTGCCAAATGTTTTGCTGTTGGAAATTTCTCAGAGACCTGCCATCTTGCTCGCTGGTGCTCCCTAAAAAGACCTTGGTAATGGTGCAGGGCAACAGGGTGCAGGGCTGCTACTATCCCCTCTCCAAGAGGCAGCTGGAGTGGCAGATCAGCATCAATGATGTTACAAAACAAGTTGAGAAAGAGCAGGCCAAGACCGTGCTGGTAAGACTGTAACCCTTAAATCAAATAATAGCCAGTGTTCATGTTCATGTTTAATCAGTTGTGTTAAAAAAAATTTGCCAACTGCTCTGCTTCTAGTAATTCACAGTGTTCATTGCACAGGAATCTGAACTTGAAATCCAGCAACTGTGTGAGAGCTACACGTGGTTGATGGACATTCATTTATTCATCAGCCAATGGAGTCGAGCCTCTTTGGAATCCATGAAAGGTCAGTCTGCTTTATTGTATGAGGAAAACATAAAGAAGATTCGCCACTGGATTGAAAGAATTGATGCAGTTCCCTCATCAATCTCTACCGCCAACCAACTGTTCATCATCCAGTGCACCCACATAAAGGAAGATCTAGGTATGCCTGTTCTATAGTAATTAAATCTTCTCTCTAGAAGTACAGAGACCTATTGAAGCACTTTTTAAATTAGCATTGTCCCAAGTCAGGAAGGAGTAATGAAACAACGTTTTCCTTAAAGAAATGACTTGTTATTGCTCCCCAGATTTATAAGATAAGCTAAATGCTCTAATACTCTTTGCCTTTGTTTTTCAAGGGCAACAGCTGAAGTTCATTGAGGAGGAAGTGCTCGAGCATCTTGTTGAGCAGATAAAGCTGCACTCAGAAAGCCTCATATCAGACTTGGAGACGGCTTCTTCTGAACTCAAGACAGAACCCAAAGACTTACATGACTTCTCAAAATATGCTCTTATGGTAAGAAACTCCTTAAACTTCACGCACTTGTATGAAAAATACAAGTGTAATAAATATAATAATAAATAGATTTCTGGAGAGAGAACAATCAGCCCAAAGAGTAAGAAAGAGATCTCATAAAAAGACAATACCCTTGTGTTCCCTGTTTTACTGTTACAGGGTTTGTAAATGGAAGATTCAGATCCTCTGAGACTCCTCTTTTGGTCACACGTTCACTTTAATTGAATTATTCATCCCAAGGGCTCTGCCTTGTCGGAGCAAATGCGTTCTGAATTTAGATTCCATTATCCAAAAATGATCAGGTGATGCATAGTGCATTTAAGGCCTTCAGTGATGTTATTTGAAGGAACACTTGTGAAAAACTCTGGTGTATACTTGTCATACAAGAAAGTACTCCAGCAAACTTTTGTGATGGTGAATTGTTGTAATACTCTCAAAAATGCATTTCCAAAGTGAGACTTCATGGTTTACTTGTATTTCATCTCATTGTCACTCAACTGCTTATCGAACCTATAGTTTGTCTTATCTCAACTATTTGTCAACATGTTAACATTTATTGAATAAGATTCTGTAACATAATGAGATTTTACCCATGTGATGTTTGGATGATCTCTGATCCCAAAACCAAACCATGCTACAGAACATCCTGTATCACTGTTGTCTGTCTCACTGAAAAACTTATGTTTTCCACTTCACATTTTTTACGTTACGTAGTGTTTTGGCCCTCCATGACCTTAGAGCCAGGATACATACATCGTAGATCAATAATTAAAAGTAACTTGTTAAAAATGATAAACTTGTAAAATTTAAGAAAATCCCCAATCTGTCTTCTCTCCTCAGGTAAGGGAGTCTGTGAAAATGTTAGATGATGCACAGAAACGTTTGGAGTACATTCACTCCCTCCAGGACCCTGTTTGCTTGAACTATAGGAAGATGACTGAACAGGAGGTGACTTTGGAAGAAAAGGTCTGGAGGCATAAAAGTTAAAATGATGCCATTAGTAACCACATTATAGTTGTTGTTGCAACTCAGATTCATGCATTATTTCGCAACATTACAGC
Organism: Centropyge bicolor; assembly: GCA_037975185.1. Lineage (NCBI taxonomy): Eukaryota > Metazoa > Chordata > Actinopteri > Pomacanthidae > Centropyge > Centropyge bicolor. Next base: position 1,604,049 of record JBBMOC010000018.1, on the reverse strand, counting down.
TGTTTGATTACATCTCAGTTCTAGCTTTTTTCTCACTGCAGTGTGTGCGCTGCACTGTTTGTGTTCTATGTTTAGATGCTGAACTTGTGGGACTGCTTTATTCCCCTCTTGACGAAAGCAGATAGCATTGTGGGCCACCATCGTCCTACAATGGCTAATGCACTGGGCACAATGTTCTCATTTTTGATGCATGACCTTACAAATATGGTTTCTAAAACTACATCTGGCCCCTTCCTGGACCCAACTCAGAATGCAAAAGAGATGGTCTCCACACTGAACTACATGTGTGCACATGTGCACAGTCTCACTGCACAGCTGGAACAGCTCAGCAGAAACAGTCAAAACCTACAAGGTGAGATGATAAAAGCTATGGATATAAATTATTTCCAGGCTTAAAAAAAATGTCTTTCGAGCTTGTACTTTTAACTTTGACTGGTAGATCAAACATGTTTGTTAAACACAAAGTAGAAAATGCTGCTCAACAACAGCAAAAAAAAAGGAGTAATAATTGTTGTCATGTGGATGCAGAAATCCTAATCTGTTATGTTTAATTGCCTCCATTAGAACAGCCAATGGATTTGACCATTTTGACAGCAGATGTTCAGAAGGTCATTGCCCGTAAAGGATTGTGGGAGCTGATAGCTGAGTACACAACATGGATGGAAGAATGGAAACAGCTGCTTTTCAATGAGGTAACGTGCCAAACGAACATCTTTCTGCTTATTAACAAGACGATAATATACTTGGTGAGGAGGCAATTACATGGATGCTTTCATGATGAAGACAAATGTATAACTATTGTGTTTAAAGTTCACTTGAACTCTAATTTGAACTCTCCTAAATTGATTGCATTATTTTGTTTTTGTTACAAACTGTAATATTGGCAAACATAGCTTATTTTGTAATACATATATGCAGAGATGCTAATCACCTATTATAAACCTTCCTAAGCTATTACAATTGTCTAAGTAAACCAACAAATCTTTTGAAATACTTTTCTGTTTGTTTCTTCAGGTTGTGGTATCACAAGCTCAAGGGAAAATCGCCAAGTGGAAGGACCAAGCTTTGTCTTTAACAAGTATCATACCTACCCACGATGCAGTGCTGCAGGAGACTTTAACAGTCTTGGAAAGCTTAAACCATCAGCTTGTGGTCATGGCTGAGCTGCAGAGCCCCACTCTCAAACATAAACACTGGAAAGCTATTTTTGAAGGTAAGACACTGTGCCAATATTATAACTCATACATACTGTTGAACTACAGTATATCTAAAATGATCAATATTTTCCATCTGGCAGGCTTGGCCCTAATGTATGTCCCAGAGAAGAAGGTGACTGTTGCCGAACTGTTGTCTCAACTACTTGAAATTGACCAGAAACTTATCACAAAGGTGAGAACAGGAGAAAAGTTACAAGCTAGTTACAAGTTACAAGCTATCTTTATATGTCATAAACACCTGATACTTCATTCATTTTGCTTATGATACCTTTAACTCTGTCAGATATGCAGGGATGCACAAGCAGAGTGTAAGATGGAGCAGACCTTCCAACAGCTTCAACAGGGATGGGAAGCCAGACTCTTCCACCTGGATGAATTCACTCTCCAAAACTCCTGTAATGATACAAGATTCACCATTATTGGTAAGACTGAATAACAAGCTAGCAATTAATAATTTATACATACCATTGTTGTAATCACTGTAAGCATGCTTGTTGTATTACTACACTGGCTCCATTGCTTTGGAGGAAATGTATAAAAGCAATATTTTGCTTACGTGTTCCTGGGATTTGTCATCTGTGTTCACACCCAGGTCTGGAGATACACTTTACTGAGATAGAGAACGATTTGATGACTCTGTCCACCATGTTGAAATCCCCACACAGTGTGGAGTTCAGGCTGCACATGAAAGAATGGGTGCCATTACTGCAAGATCTTGGTACGATTGATATTCAGGAAGAAAGAAAGAGAAACATTCTGAAAATTTGCCACCTAGTGCAGAAACATTATGAACATTGTATTGTGTTTTCTTTGTTGTTTCTCTTTCAATATCAATAGGGGAACTGCTTCGTTTATTTGAAAGATACCAGCAAAACTGGGCCTTCCTGACCAAGTTGTTCCATGAAAACTTCAGTGCCCACAGAGTGGATTTGGTATGTCTCTATGCCATAACAAGTCAAACATATATAATTTCTGCATTGCTGTGATGCTGGTAAAATTCAGAGATGCTCACATCAGTTTCAATGACAGATAAATGTTGCTTTTTTTCTATTTTTATTTTTATAGCTGGAGCAATTCCAATCAGTTGATGAGACATTTAAGGAAATTATGCGCTCTATATCAGATGACCCTCATGTGTTGAACTTTGTTCATTTCAAGAAGACAAATGACAGATTCCATGGCAATAGCCTTTGCCAGATTCTCACTGATGGCCTGCGTACAATGGAGGGTGTTTCTAACCAGACAACGGATCTCCTGGACAACCTCTGTGAACAGTTTCCAAGACTCTGGTTCTTGAGTAACAGGGAAGTGATACAACTGTTCTCCTTTTGCCCAACACCTTTCACACTGCAACTCTTTGTACGCAAATGCTTTAAAGGAGTACGTTGGCTCGAAGTGGATTGTGAAATACCATCTAATATAAGAAATGAAAAGAGCTGTTCGGCTACATCTCAAAGCCACAGACAGATGAAGGTGTTGGGGTTTTTTGGCAGCCTCCATGAGCACATTACCTTTCTGTCTCCTTTGAAACCAAGTCACAGTGCTTTGGCTTGGCTTTGTTACTTTGAGAAACAATTAAAGTTAACCATGGTGCAGCTCATGAAACAATGTGCTGTCGAGCAAAACCATCTTGAACCATCCAGTCAAGATTTGGCATGTGATAAGAAAGTTGGAGACACGCTGCCCCACATTGCTAATATGAGGGAAATTGCACTACCTGTGCTGGACTTGTTGTCTGAATATCCTCTTCAGTGTCTGCTGGTGGCTGAGGAGGCAATTTGGTGCAAGGTTGTTCGACAAGCTTTCCAAGAATCAAGCCCAGTGAAGTTACGCAACATGAAGGCATACACCTCTGCAAAACTGAAAAAACTTGGCCGTTCCATGAGGGATGGGGTCACAGGGGTTAAAAGTGAAACTCTGGTTTCGAGGTATACGATGATGTGCCTGCGCGCTTTCGTGCAACTTACAATGAAGCATGCACAGCAGCTATCTCGACTTATGGAGGTACAACATGTACCTCTGGAGTCATCATTTGAGTGGCTAAGTTTGATGAAGTATCATATAAACTCAGAAGATTGGACTATGAAAGGCAGAGATGATCCAACATGTTATGTGGATGTTTTCGGTCATCGACTCCAATATGATCATGAGTATTTTGGCCCAGAAGATTGGATGATGGTGCATACTCCATCCACAGATCGGGCGATACTGGGGATTCTCCTTGCTCTGATGAGCTACAGGTGTGGATTTGTGAGTGGACCTTGCATGTCTGGAAAGACAAAGACTGTGGTCCTGTTAGGAAAAGCACTAGGGCGACAGGTTGTCAGTATACAGTGTTGTCCAAGCATGAGACCTGATGTTGTTCAGCGGATGCTGATGGGTGCCCTTCATACTGGAGCATGGCTTCTACTGGACTCTGTGGACTCACTAACACCAGGAGCCCTGTCTTTACTGGGACAGCATCTAACAGACATTCACCAGTCTTTCTCTGTGTTAACAAGAAGTACGACTCAAAGAGAGAATGAGGAATTAAAGGACAGGTCTGTTAATGATATCGCAGATTGCAAAAACATTGTTGATTCAGGATGCCATATGGTATTTGCAGGGAAAAGCATCTCTGCCAGCCTAAGCTATGGATGTGTTGTCATCTCATCAAAGGGGTATACATCTGAGGCTACAGAGAGTCTGCAATGCGGAACCAGACCCATTGCATTAACCCATCCAGATTACAGGATCATTGCAGAAGTAATGCTGACTTCCATCGGTTTCTCGGAGGCCGTGTCTTTAAGTCGACGTCTAGTGTCCCTCATCAGCCTGGCCAAGGATTCACTCTGTCTGCCTCATTTTATCAGTGATGACCAGAGCTGCTATCTTGTTGTCTTGCGGAAGATCATTTCTGCCTCTGAAATACACTTACAACAAAGTGTAAAGCCCAAAAAAATTTCAAATGAGGTCATAGGATCGACTGCAGAAGAAACTGATCTTACGTGTTCACAAAATGTGACTCTCAGAGTTGATGAGAAGGATGGAAAAGAAACCGAGAAGAATATCGGGTTGCGGAGTTCTAATTTGTCAGTTATACAGGGAATAATGGAGGAGACAGCCATTGTGAAAGCAATTCTTTCTGTCTTATTTCATGTTATTTATGAAGATAAGAAAGCCTCACAGTTCTACAGCATTTTCAAGGACACATTCCCTATAGTCTGCCAGTTTCCTCTTTTCCAACAATACATTGAGGAGGAAGAAAAGAACCAACTCAAAGAAGCAGTTACAGAAGAATTACGAAGAAAGTGCTTTTACTCTGACACCGAAATAATTTTCAATGCTCTTACACTCTACCAGACCATGGAATTCTCTCAGGCAGTTATGCTTGTAGGCCCCTCAGGTAGTGGAAAGACAACCTGTTATTGTGCTCTAGCTGGAGCACTCAATCATCTGGCTGCCAAGGCAGAGGAATATGTGTTTGAAAATGACAATATGAGTGAAAAAGATACCCCACAGGCAGAGCCACAGATCCCTGCCTCAACCTGGAACTCTGTTGACACTGTGGTGTTATTTCCTAATGCCATGTCCCATGAAGAGATATTTGGCTCCGTCTGTGAAAAGAGAGGATGGAAAGATGGAGCTGTTGCAAAAGTGCTGAGAGATTCAGAACAACGTGAACAAACAAATTCTACAATCTGCAACAAGGAAAGTAATCAGACACCCTTTATCAAATGGCTGGTAATGGATGGAAAGCCTGTGGGACAGCCTGGCTGGTTAGATCACTTAACCAGACTTTGCAGTCCTGAGGACCCATTTCTGTGCCTGTCATCAGGTGAAAAACTACCATCCCAATCACACCTTAAGCTACTTATGGAGGTCACTGACCTAAGTGATGCAAGTCCCTCTGCTGTGACCCGTTGCAGCCTTGTTTATTTCACAGGCACTGATCTGTGGAAGTCAGTATGCAAGAGTGAAATGGATGCTATCTCTTTTGAACACAAACTAAGTCAGGGAACCTTGAAAATGTGGAATCGTCTGACTCAAGATCTTTTCTCCAGCACTCTTAGTTTGCTCAGACAAAAGGCATTAACATCTGCAATTCATAATGAAGGAGAATCTTTTAAAAGCCTGACATATGGATTGCAAGAAATCATGTCATTTGTTCGGATTCTGCGTGCCCTCCTACACCATTTTGGGAAAGAAATGGAAAGAACTGAGGCGATACCACAAACAGACAAAAGAGGTATCACCATTATGTATGAACACAGAACTCTCTGAACAGACAGACTAGTGAAGGTAATGTCTTTACTTTTATTACGACTGTTTCACCTTTTTTCCCACCAGATATACCTCTGCACAGAACTGGCACAGCAGACACAGAGTCTGAGACTAAACAAGAGCTGCTGGGCAGGAACCTTTTTCTGGTGGCTTATATTTGGGGGTTTAGTGGACATCTGCATCCTCGGTAAGATAATCTATATGGAACTTGTTCAATAGTCACATTTATTTATGCAAAATGAATATCACTCACCAATTTTCTTGATATATTTTCTGTTTTTACTTCAGCCACTGGCCACAGTTTGGTGTAGTTTCCCGTCAAGTTCTATTTGCTTGCCGGTACAAAATTCTGGTTCCTGATGAAGAGAATGTGTTTGAGCACTTTTTTAACATCGATAGCAAGCTGTACCCCAAGAACACGCTGTTGACACATTCCATCACTCCCAAGGTTGGTAGTGAAATTAAGTACATGTAGTGATCACTGCATTAAACTTTTTAACTAACTAACTAACTAACTAAGCATCTTACATCTGTTTACATAGTATAGGACATATACTTACCTCTTAAACCTCATGTTGGAGGCAAACCAGCCAGTGCTGCTGGTAGGAGAGTCCGGTTCTGGAAAAACCACCCAGTGCAAAACTTTGCTGAGTTTTGACAAGCCACATATTATCCTGCGAGCCAGTCCACTCCTCAGCTCCAAGGACCTGCGCACTATACTGAATTCCATGAACTGCCAGAAGAACTGTAAAGATGCTATGGATTCCATGACAAAACAGCAGAGATTACTTCTTTTTGTGGATGATTTGCATGAAGCCCCCTGTGGTGAGTAAGAACACTTATTTGATATTGAATATGAATCAGATTTTTCAGCATGTGAAGCTTTTTAAACTTCATATTTCTGTTGTCCTGTTGACAGATGTCCATGGGAAGATGTCAGCAGCTCTAGAGACGCTACGACAGAGTATTTCAAAGGGAGAGATTCCAGCATTTGATAACTACCACTTCAAGTTACTGAGATCTGGAAGCATTAACTACTTGGCTACCTGTTGTGTCTTTGGATTGGGCAGTCACCACAGTAATATAATGTCCTCCAGGCTCTCACGCCTGTTCTCCATCTTTGTGCTCCCTAGCTTATCTATGGACGTCATATTGTCTATCCATTCTCCTGACATAAAAATCTGGCTCGGTAACATGCCACTTCAGCAGAGTGGTGAGGACCTGGCACGTTCTATCATCACAGCAACCAAAAGTCTATACCATGCAGTATGCGACCAATTCCAGCCAACTCTCCAGAGGCCCTATTTCATATTTTCCCATCATGACCTTCAGAAGGTGTTTTGGGGGATGTGCCTGTGGCAGCCTACCATCTCAAACACAGGGACAATGCAGAGAAAGGAGAGTTCCCTACCAGGCTTTTGTCCAGTCCTGCCAGGAGCTGCAGCTTTAGTTCTTGACATAGTACATGTCTGGATGCATGAGTGCATGCGTACTTTCAGTGACAGGTTATGCTCAGAGGATGAAAGCAAAACTCTTGTGTCACTTATTGTGAAGACAGCAAGAACACACTACAGAGTTAGATTGGTTGGTCAAACCCAGCCTGTCAGTGTAGATGACCCATCCACGGTCTGCCTTGCTATTCCCTCACTAACCGCAGGCACCGCTGGCTGTAAGACAATAGATCAGAGTATAGAGACACTAAATCTGCCTCAAGAACCAAAACCAGCTGACCAGTCAGACCTGAAGAACAGCCATACTTTGACTGACATATTGCTTCTGTCTGAAAACAGTTGCTCTGAAGAGTTAAGCCTAAAAGCTCAACCTCTGCAACACCAGATGCTTCAGCATATGGAGGACATGTTGTCTAAGCTTGTTTATGGTCCTGAACTCTCTGAGGCCCAAAAGTCAATGAATCACAACTTTAGAAGTCACTGTTCTTATCAGGAAAGAGACCTTGATGTACTGCTGCGGGAGCTGTGTGCACTCATCGACAAAAAAGAGGAAGACCAAAGTGATAAAGACTACAATATTACAACCAGATGCGTTGTACACAGAAAGAGGGTGAGTCAGCTGTTACATATCCTCAGAGTGTTGCTCATATCTGGAGGTCATGGAGTGCTGATTGGCTCAGACAGAGGCACAGGCCGCAAAACCACTGTGCGTTTAGCTGCCTATGTAACGGGCTACCAGTTGATGGAGGTGCATCCCGGTAATGAGAATAAGGTGCATGAAATCCTAAAAGAGGCTGGGAATCAAGCTAGAGTGGATGGAGTTAATGTCATCATACTGGTTCATGAAGGAGTTAGCCGGTCTGTCAGAGAAGAGCTCTTGGTGGCGATGGCCCACAGAAGCTACCCAGGGCTCTACACAGAGGAGGAGCTGAGAAACCTTGTTTCCAGAGTGACTGCTGTGAAGTACTCAAGGAGATACCTTAGTGACAATTGGATATTTAAGCAGTAAGAGAATAATACTTAATTAATTTACTAGTTCTCATGCTGGTTTACCCCACATGCCACCATAACGGCTGACTACTTACAGTAAATATTGACCTGAATGAAATGTTAGCACACTGTAAACCATATTCATTCTGTTTCTTTTAATAAAGGCGTGTGAGCCGAGTCCACAGAAAAGTACATGTGTTCCTGTTGCTGCCCTTCACCATGTCAGACAGCAGTGAGATATCTACCAACAGTACAACCCATGGATGGAATGTAAATTATTTTCTATGAATGACAACACTTGTCATTGAACCATGTCCTCATATTCCACAACAAAACACAAACTGTACTTTTCTTACCAGCAAAATACCTTGATGAGAATGTAAACCATTTAGCTCTGAATGGATGATTTTTTTATCCTTTGTGATCCAGGTGACGCAGCTGACAAAGGCCCTGAACTTCAGTTGCTGTGTGGAGGTGTACCAGCCGTGGTCCAGCCAGTCTTTAGTGGAAGTTGCTACTCAATGCCTCAAAACCAGTCCCCATAAGAGTGAGTCACACCAGCAAAGTTGGTCTCTGCTCACTTCATTTTTACCACTTTTCACTGATCATGTTATTTCCAGGTCGTATAAAGACACATCCTTTTCCTTTTCTTTCTATACAGTGGAAAGAGAATGGCCAGAGGGCAGCCTGTCTGTGGCTATGGCAGGAATCCATCAGTCTGCATGTCAGTATGCGTCTGTCCTTCTAAGAGCTCAGCCTTTCAGCCCTCAGACCTTTGTGGAGTTCATTGCCCACTTTGGTTACCTCTGCAACCATCTGCACAAGCACCGGCAGAGCCAAGCTGACAGGTAGTTGTTGTTCAACCAGTAGATGGTTGGTCTTATTTTTCTCTGGGTTTCCAGTATTTAATATGCTGCTGTGCATATACTAATCCATTTGTGATTATACTGCTGTGAGCTACCTTTCTGATTAAGTGACTTCTGTTGACTTGACTATGCTGCACTATACCCCCAAGAAACTAAAATGAAATAGAATATTAAATAATACAAATAACACAGTGAAATTATCCTGTGCACCACAAGCTACATCCTAAACAATTCAGTTGCATTAAAAATTAAACACGCTAACCTTCACAAAGTGTTGTTTGTTTGATTCCAGTAGACTGTAGAGGTCTAAAGGATATTTTTTTGACACCCTAGTATGTCTTTTTTAAACAAAACAGAAGTTCACATACACACTGCAGTGACTATTGTGTTTTTTTCAGAGTTGCTACTGTTCTTTCTCATTTGGATGTTGTGAACAACACAGCTTTGCAGCACAAACAGCACTTAATAAGACTGCAAGAGAAGGTTGCTGAGACACAGCAGGTAATGTAGAGTAATTCAGCACATGCAGTTCAAGTGGGATCAATATTCTGTGTAAGGTTGCAGCAGTATTGACTGCCACAATTTCTATACCACAAGAGGTTATTTTTCACCACAGTCAAAAATGATTTACACAACCTTACTTCAGAGGGTTATGGAGGCTGCAGATCCTTCTGCTCACCAGGGAAAATGCTCATTAATTTCAAACTGATAGATTTGTAACAGTAACAATTTTTGCATCTTAATTTCTAAAGACAATATAATGTTAATGTAATACAACATATGTACCTTAATATTGCAGTTTGAATATTTAGCAATATTAACCTTATATAACCTAACCTTATATATCTCCATCTCCTCTCTATCCTGCAGCGTGAGAAAGAGCTCCTCAAAGCTGTAGATCACCAGAGGAGCCTCCTCAAGAAAGCTCTGGAAACATGTGTAGTAGAGGAGAACAAGCTGCATCACTTGGAAGTGCAGATAAATCACATTCAAAAACAGGTTTCCTGTTTAATTAAAATCTTCATCCAATATCATAAATTATGCAACATATACTTAAAAGAAACCCAACGCATTTGTGAACAGATCACATTCCAGAATCACCTTATTAGCTTTTTCATCAAACTACAGAAAAGGAACGTGATATTTCATTTATTTTTCCAGGTGAGACCTGTGTTCCAGTCAGCCCTCAACATTCTTTGTTGTCTGGATCCATCTGACTTGGAGGAGGTGCGCCACTACAGAGATCCACCTGATGGAGTGGTGAAAATCATGGATGCCATATGTTTGCTGTTTAATCGTCCACCAGGCTGGGAGAGTGCTAAACAGCTTCTTGGACAATCCAACTTTTTCCAGGTGTGAAAAATCTTTATATTGAAAAATACACTTTTTAATATTGAAAATACTAAAATGGTATCATACACATGTTTTAGGATTGTTTTTTCGTAAATATCTCTGCCAGGAATTGGAATTTTTTGACCGCACTCTGACAAATGAACAGCTGCAGCAGCTCGACCAGATAGTTCACAGTCCCCAGTTTGTGCCAGAGTCTGTGAGAGAGGTGAGCAAGGCCTGTGAGTCCCTGTGTCGATGGGCCCAGGCTGTGTATGAGTGCTGCTGTATGCAACAGCAGCTGTTGGTCAAGCAACAATTGGAAATGCTGGCCAAACAGGTACAAGGTCAACTACAACTGGCCAGACAGCACCAGAAGGATGTAAGCTATCATTTAGATGATGTCACGCTTCACCTGCAACTGGTACAAAAAGAACTGGAGGAGCAACTGCTGGGGCTGCACACAGCTGAGAGCGCAGAGAGCGAAGCTGCTACAGCTGCAGCGCAGTTGGAGACACATGTCAGAGACTGGAGGGTTGTTGCTCAGGTAACACATAATCTGCAAAGATACTGTACATATCACTTAAACATGCCACTTAAATTCATAGTTTGTTCGTTATTTCTTAATATCGTTCATTTAAATGATTATGATTTTCTTTATTTTCCCTTCAGGAGTTAAATAACCAAACCTTAGCAGGAGATGCTCTTATCCTGGCTGCAGTCACCTCTTATTTAGGCCCCTTTGGACCTGATCTACGCACAGAACTGCTGAACAAGTGGAGGGACCTATGTCAGACAGGAAGTATTGACATAAACCCCAAGGACCCCAGAACCTCCCTGTTTACGCATTCTGACACTGCAGCTTCTGACCCCCTTCTTGGTTTTCCCATCCTCGTGTCTAAGAGGCTGCAGCTGCCTCTGGGTCAGGCATTAGGTATGCGCCAGGATGCTCCACCTGCCAGAATGGTTTTAAAGCTGCTGCTGTGGGGCTGCAGGAGTGCCTGGGTTCAGTGCTGGCCTCTACTAGCGGACACCCAGCAACATCTAGATATCAGCTCTCAAGGGTCGCTCATCACAGGTGGGTCTTTAAATCATTACTGGGATTTGCCTATTTGTTGCAGCCTGAGACATTCAAACCCCCTGACATCCTAGGGTTGTTTGGCTGATAATAATGTCATAATCACCATAATGTCTGTCTGCAATGTCTGCAACTTCCCAGAGTTCTTAGTTCTTTAGTTGTATATAAAATCAATACAAGACCTATGTGAATTGTAAATTGGATCGAAAAATTAAAACCAGTTCAATACGTGTCTGCTCTGTAGGAGAGGATGCCAGGCTGGAGAAGGAAGCAGAGTGTCGAATGGTGATTTGTGCTGACGATCCAGAGCTGCTGGACAAGCTGGACCAGGCTGCAGAGAATGGTGAATTAGGGGGTGTTGCACAAATGAAAAATATTGTAACACGTGCTTTTACATGGTATCATAGTTAATGTGGTACCCGATTTTGTGCAAAGTGACAATGTCCTTTTTCAGCCTTAGGTCATTCTAATCTTTTGTTTTCCAGGTTTGCGAGTCATGGTCACTCATGTGGAACGTGCAATTCCCAGTCCGCAATTTCTGGCCAGGTTGACACGTCCTGCTGGATGTGACTTTCCAGGGTTAAAACAGCATGTTCAGGCGACCCACCCTGAATTCTTCCTCTTCCTTAGCACCCATTTGCCTGTGCAACTGCTTAGCACTGGTAAGAAGGATTTGTAGAGTAAACAAAACTGTTCTGTGCATTTTTCTTGCTAAGAAAGTGCAGGATTTTCATACTAACTTGTCATCTCAATTCAGTAAATGTACACAAATTTGTCTTGGTGATTGGCTAATGTTGTAACTGATATGGAGGCACACTAATAGCTTTTGTGATCAAGATGACAGTGTCAAGACAGCAAACTACTCTATACTGTTTGTATTACTCTGTGATTATATACCTAGGTCTAAAATCAAAAAGTAGTAAAGTAGACACTCTGGACATTTTGTAAATGAGCTGTTCTAACTCATCTGACAGCAGTGGCTCACTAAGTATTCTTGCTATTGTTTCTCAGGGATCCATCCGTCCATCCTGGCTCAGGTACGTGTGATTGACCTCTCTCTGAGCTCAGAAGACATCCAGGAGCTGATGCTGACACAGCTGCTGCAGTCTGAATGTAAAAAGCTGCTGATTCAACGCTTAAAGTTTAAGAATGACAAGCAGTCCCTGCAGGAGAAACTGGGCTCCGAAGAGGTGACGAGACGAGACCACCACTCACTATCAAATCAAGCAAATACTGTTTCTGTTGGTTATTTGGACTTGTATGAGTTAGTGAAGCTGTTTGTTCTCCTCAGCAAAACGGTATGGTTTTATACCTTTAAGTTAAACTAAAGACAAGTGCAGTCCTTTAACGCATAACCATACTTGATAGATGATACTGTAATTATCTGCTGTTGTTTGTAGCTGCTGTACATCGGTTAATGATAAACAATCTTGTCTTAGGATGCTCTGATGGACTACATCCTGCAATCTAACACCTCACTGCTGCAGGATTCAGATTTTCTCCCCCGTGTGACCGTTTGTCAAGAAGCAATGACGAAACTTCAGGCTGAGATCCAGCACCTGAGTGAAAAACTGGACCACCACGAGTCCCTGCTGGTTGCAGCCCGACAATTAATGAGGCTGGCTGCTGCCCTCTACCAGGCTGTGCAGCAGGTGTCTCGTCTTTCCCCTGCCTACTACTTTTCCCTGCGTGGCTTCATCACAGTTATGCAAGAGGCCTTTGTTGTGAAGGGCAGGCCATTAGTGTCATATACCATTGGGAAAGTGCCAGGGGGCATAATACAAGAGGTCACAAACCGGATGGTAGCCCAGCTGCTGGTTCAATACAGGCCTTGTCTCATCAAGAGCCATGTCGCTGTTCTGAAGCTGCTGGTGTCTGTGGCTCTGCTCCAACACAATCAGCTCTGCCCTGAGGCTGAGAGGGTGGCTTTCCTCAGGGGCCTTCAAGACATACAACATCCTGTCACTAAAGTGAAATCCTGTCGCCCTCTTCCCACTGTCTCACAGACCACTAGCCCTCTGCCCAGTTGGATCCCGCCTCACATCCACCCAGAGCTCCTCTGCCTGGAGAAGATCCCAGTCTTCAAAGGGTTGATTGCTTCTCTCTCCACTCGCCCCATGCAGTGGCAGGAGTACCTGCGCTTGCCTTCCTCTTCTGTAGTAGGAGCTGTGCCCTGTCGCTCTCACTCCCATCTCTCCCTGCTACAGAGGGCTCTCCTCTGGAAGACCCTGCTCCCAGACTGTGTGGATGGTCTAGCTGACACCATGGCTGTCTACCACCCCTGCCTGCCTGGACAGACAGCAGAGAGTGGGCCTCCTCACACTGGGAACCCACAGGCCCTCTCACAATATCTTGCCAAACATAAGGGGCCCATCATGCTTACATTGCCTGGTCCAAGAGGAGAGAAGAGGACAAGCATTTACCCTCTTCACTTAATAAACACTTTGGCCTGCTGTGTAGCAGAAACAGAGGAGGTAACACGCACTGTTTGATTTTGTTCCAAGTTAATGGCTGTAACCAATATACATCAATGAAGTGCTTGATGGTTTTCTTAACAAATATGTTTTAGGTTCCGGTGAAAGTTGTTTCCTTTGGGGCTCTGTGTGACACAAAGGTAATTCTCTCAATGCTGGACAAAGCTATTCGTGATGGCTACTGGTTGGTTTTTAACAACTGTCACCTGCTGGAACAATGGGATGATAAAGTAGTGGCTCATCTTAGTCAGTTGATCTCCTCTTTTAAAGGTAGGTGGTCCAACCAGAATCACTTTAAATTGCATTTGTATCATTTGTTGTCATTTACACACGCTTACAACCCAAGTTACAGCCCAGTCTTTCTATTTATGTATCTACCTATTGGCCTGCTTACCTGTATACCTACCTATGCCACAGAAGAGCGATGCCTGATTCACCCATGCTTCCGATTGTGGTTTATAACTCAAGAATATGCATCATGCTCCATACCAGGTAGGTGGTAGATCTGTTACATTGCCATTACTCCTCTATTCAAGTTTTTATTTCTTGTGCATTTGTAGCATAAAGTATATCAATTTTTATCAAGGAAACAGACCCAAAAAGATGCAGTCTTATCCTCTCTCTTCGTCTCTCTTTGTTTTACTCAGGTTGTTATAATGATTATGATTGTAACGATGACTATTATTTTTATTATTAAACAGCGGCAGTGCGAATGTGTGCCCTGCCTCTGGTTTGTGACTCTCCCTGGGATCTGAAAGAGGAGCTGAGCTGTTCTTTGGGACAGGTCGTGTCAGTCATACAGTCTCACAGCAGTGTCACAGCAGACAACATGGATCTCCTCCTCCGCTGTGCCATCTTCCACTCTGTGTTACTGCAGAGACAGACCTATAAATACTTAGGCCAAGGGAGAATACACAGTTGGTAAGGAAATGGGCCCACATTCAATATACTGTAGTATATTATGTATCATATTAGGTAGAGGTTTTGTCTCATTGCAAAATATTTGTAGGTTTTCCTGTCATATCTATTGAGTGCACCCAAATATGACCAGAATTTATGTCTCAGTAGTTTAAAGGCACATTCTTCAAATGATGAATACGTCATGATGGATTAAGAGTTTTTGCTTGTGATTGCTGATTGTTTCTGTTTTGCAGGAGTCAGGAAGACCTCCTGACCTTGATGGATGCACACATTAACATTACTAGTCTCTGCCATGACAAGACTAAGGCTTTGGAGTATATAACAGGTGAGGCAGCATTAACAGATAAATCTGTCCTTTTAGTTCAGTTACTATATGCTTTAAATTTGATGTACTTTTCTTTCATAGTCAATCTAGTGCACGGTGGCCATGTACTAGACTCTGCAGATTTGGAGGTGGTGGAGAGTGTTGCCAAGACCTGCTTCAGCAGAGTGTTGCCTTTCTGGGGCAGTGGACCACAGTTCCTCTCAAATATGATCAGCAATCCTGGCAACTTTGGTAACTAAAGAACTTTTGATAGTGCACATTTTACAAGTTAATTAATGAGACACTAAACTGGAGGAAATTGATCATGCATAATTATTTCTTTACTCTTACTTTTTTAATATGTATCTGACATCTTAAAATGAGGCTAGATTTCAAACACCAAGTAGTAAGGAGTACAAGCACTAGAGCCACAGTGGGTGTTTCTGCTTGTCAACTGTCCTGCCTGAGTGCGATGTATTGATTGTGGCTGTGTTTCATGTCATCAGATTTGACAGGACTGCTGCAGAGTTTGGAGCAGGGTCTTCAGGATTCAGCAAGCATCGAAGAGCCCCTTGTGCTGGGCTTCAGTGCTGATGTGGCAGCTGAGATAATCAAAATCAATAACCACAATTTGAACATACTACTGCGGGCCTCCCAGACTCCTCTAGGAAAAGTGAGGAGTTTCTGCTCCCAGCTAAAGCAGCCTGCCACACTGCCAGCCCTCAGCCATGCTAGAGACACACTGCAAACTCTGAAGAGTTACCTTACACACATGAGTGACAGCGCAGATACAAATGCAGGAGCTGTTTCTCACAATCCCCTACGTGACTTTCTCCAGGCTGAGTGGGATGATCTCATTGATTTGGTGTCCTCGCTCCTCTCACAGCTCCAACAGCCCGTTCAATACAGCACGCCGACCTTTGCCTCCCTCATCAAGCTCACCGACTTGCCTCACTTGGAGAGGAGGGCAGAGTTGCTCAGCGCTTATCTCTGGCACCATAACACTTCAGATCCACCTGCTGCCTACCGACTGTCTGCTTTCAAAAATGCCAGAGGCTTTCTGGTGGCAGTAATGAGACAGGCGGCTCAACTGAATAGCAAATATATCAGTGATTTTGCCCTGCATTTTCAGGTGAAGCATACAAATAATGAAATAATACTAAAATGACCTTTCAATTTTAGAACCCAGTGGATGAAAATAGTCAATTTCCTACTGTTGCTCTGACTGTTAACAGGTGCTGCAAGCTAATTGTTGTTTTCCTCCCTCCAGGTTCTACGTGATAGTACATACCCCACCTCAGTTCCTGTGGGTGCTGTGTATTTGTGTGGCCTGGAGCTAAGAGGAGCATCATGGGATACACAGCTAGGAGCGCTGCAGGACACCATCTCTCCACAGCCATGCTCACTACCCCTTGTTTGCATCCAGGCTCGAGTCAGGAGCACAAAAGCTGCTCGAGATACATTCCCCTGTAAAGGTTCACATTTAAAGGCCAGACACAATGTCCAGGTCGAACATGCTGCTCCATCAATTGCCCCACAGTTGCCGCTCTATCACTGCCCGCTCTATCTCGATAGAGAGCAGGAGAGTGGAAACTGGGGACTGGCAGATGTTAACATTGTCACTATGTTTCCTCTTCATGCCAAGCTAAATCCTGTGCTGTGTAGCTTGAGAAGAGTGAGGCTAGTGAGTGTGCTCTGACTAAACCAACCTGGTTTTACCTGCTTCGATGCACCAGACTGACGCTCAGATGCTTTTACTGAACTCTGAATTGATAAAAAGTCCTTCCTCGGTCTACATGAGGAATTGTGTAAATGTATTTGTCATTAGAATTACTGTTCACATCAGTGTATGTAACTTCTGTTGCTGTATAATGCCTCTTTGCACTTATGTTTTGCAATGTTCCGAATTTTTCATTAAAATGTTTACTCAATGTCATAATGGCAATTTATAGCATTTTGTATGATCACCCAGCATAGCTAGTATGAACTCTATCATGGGATATTTACAGCAGAAAGCTCTACAGAGGAGGTGTGAACTTTGTTGCCCACGTCGCTTTGGACAAAAGCGTCTGCTAAATGAAATTGTAGAATTGTAGAATAGTAACCAAGTTCTCTTTTGTCCTCCTGTAGGTAACATGGACCGACACCATTATGAAACCTTTGAGAAGTTCGGCAACAATACTTTCCTAGTGCACCTTGACAACGGGAGAGCGTGAGTAATGCTGGTGTGTGTGTGTCGATGTTAATAAACTTTTCTGTAGTGGTTACAGAAGTTGTAATTGTGATGTAGCATGAGTGACCCTGAGTCTGTTGCAGATTTGGGCGTTACTCCAAAGATGAGCCTTCCATCCTAGCTCCTCTAGAACAGTGTTGCAGGTACAAACAAGAATATTGTTCAAGTTTGCTCAACCGTTTTTATAATTGTGTTTGTCTACGCTGTGTTCTTCAGCTGAAGTCATTTAGTTGGAATAGTTTTTGATTAGTTCTTTTTGCCCCAACTATGTTAACAGGTCAACACAAAAAAGTCTATTTTCTTCTCCATTTTTCTTTCTCCTTAATGATACCATGTTATTGTTCCTTCTCTCCAACACCTCTCTATCATTTTATTCTTTCTCTAGAATCCGTCGCTCCACCTGGCTGCGCCTGCGTCTTCTGTCTCTGCCACAGTATCGCCTCAGTGATGTGATGAGGGCCTCGCTCTCCCATGATCCCCTTCACAGTGTGGCTCCACTGCTGTCGGAGCCCCACCTTGCTGCTCTCGACCGGCGCTTAAAGACAGTGCTGGAGACTGTAAGTCGTTGCCAGATGAGACAGAGAGAAGATGACGATGACGAGGTCATCTATGACGACATTGCCTATTTGAAAGATGTGGTCACACCTGCTGGGTAGGGTCTGTTCTTTCCTTATGTTCGATGTCAATGTAGATGTTACAATAGAACATGCAGCAGTTACATTAATGTCATGGTTAACGTCACAAGCAGTTCAATGATGTCTTGACATATTTCCAGTTACAGTAAACCTGGTTGTATGAAGTTTAACAACAAGATAAAACTATATTGAGCTTTTAGAAACTTTGAGTTCTACAAGACAAATTCATTCTAGCCGCTGTAATGCATGTTAAGTTTTGAAAGTTTTACATATATATATATAATTCATTTCAATTCAATTCAAAAAACTTTATTTATTCCTGGGGGCAATTCAAGGCACACAGAGCAGTGAAGCAAGCAAAAGCAGCTAAAGTAAAGCCAATAACAGCTGCAAAAGCGAAACACTGGCAGCTTTAAAAAAGGAACTATGCAATAAATATTGTGACTGTGGTGCATGAAGGACCATAGTATAACTGGAAATAATT
This sequence comes from Centropyge bicolor, assembly GCA_037975185.1. Lineage (NCBI taxonomy): Eukaryota > Metazoa > Chordata > Actinopteri > Pomacanthidae > Centropyge > Centropyge bicolor. The sequence goes on along the minus strand of JBBMOC010000018.1, from coordinate 1,585,804 downwards.
ATGTGACCTGTAAAATAAACCGTATGTGGAATTAATAAAGTGGCTGTCGTGCATTACAGTGAGCAGACGGGAAATAAATAACAGTACCAGGTAAACAAATACTGAATCGTAACCAGACAGTAAACAAATACTAAATGTTTGTACCAATTATTTCTGTGGTCTTTTGAATATTTCAACAACTTGCTGTTGAGGCAGTTGACAACTGCAAAATTGCTGCGTTTAATTCATCACACTCACTCATAAACACAAACTGCCTGATAAAGACAAATGGAAAAATGTTGTTGGTTGACACTAAAAGTAAAGACAATTTACTTAGAAAAAAACTTATAATTCCTTTGTAATTATAAATATATAGGTCTCAGATTCTGGTAGCAAAAATGTTATTTAAATTATAATTTTCCTGATGTGATCTCTGCTGCATAACAAATCGCAAAAAGAGCTTCAAGTGGAGTGGATGTGGTTCATCTGCAGTACAAAGTACAAAACATCAGAAGCACCCTCTAAATTTTGAATTGAGCCTTCTGATTCTTTAATGCCCATGTGAATTGTTTCAAGACCTGTCTTCAACTTGCCTCACTGCTTCGTGACTGACAAGTAGAGGTAGAGGTCGTAGCTTTCATCTGGGTTCAATATGTTTCTCTGTTGATGGGCAGAGAAGGTGATCCTTATGTTATTTTCATATACTTGGTGTGTGAGAGGTTTACAGTACAGAGTTCTTAGATATTTGATATGAAGCAGATGTATGATTGATTTTGAGAGCATAGTTCCTATTAACTTGAAACTTTCAAGAGCAAGTGTTCCTAGTGGATTATGGAGTTTTATGTGTATCTAACTGTGTATGAGTGCTTAATATGTATATTAATAAAATATATCCTTTTTTAATGTAGCTTTTTGTTTGACCAAAGTTGAGGTCCTCCTTGAGGTGTGAGTCTACGTCACAGCTAGTTGGGCAGCTGCTTGTCCTCCTTCTCCTTTCCTTTCAGGCCTTCAATCAATAATTTACCTGGCCCGGTCATATCGATGGCACCTACTCCCTTTTCTCTGCCCCTCGCCCGCTCGCTCGTTCTTTCCACGAAAACTGTTGATGACAAGGGGGTAAAAGAGCTCATTAACGAATGACAGAAGAAGGGAGAGAGGGAGGAAAGCACTATCATTCTATCAGACAGGTGTTATCAGCCTTTGGAACAACAGCAGGAACAGAGGGACTGCAGTGAAAGTCACCTTCACTGCCTTAAGACACTAATACGCAAAGGACAAGAAACACCAGAGGACACGTCTTCAGAAGTTTGAATGGGAATACAGACTCTTTACGGAAGTTTGTTCAGTCTCTGACAATCATTTTTTGAGGCTTTTTCTTTGTTTGAAATTCATATTGTCTTTCAAATTGGTCACTATGTCGGGAACCACCAGTGACCAGCTGCACAGATCAACTTTAACTGTTTATATGGTGAGTTCATGTTGTTTCCTTGCTCTCAATGTTTGGTTTCTGTTCATGGGGTGGACACATTGCCTGTAATGTAGTATTTCACATGGGAGGAAGAACTATGATATATGTTTAAAGATGGCCTGACTGCAGTGACCTGGGTGAGTATCTGTCAGATTTAAAATTCCAGTGTGTTTAGTGACGGCTGAAGTAACTACGGTTTGCTTGATTTGGTTTGTGTGTGTCGTACTGTAGAACCTAATGGAGCACTTCAATCCTGGCCTCCAGAAGCTTGTTGCTCTAGGAAACAGCTATGTCAAAGCATTCCAAGGTGAGTGAGTTTGTGAGTGACTGGTGGGTTGATGCATGGGTGATTGAATGAATTGAATGAGTGTGTATGTGTGTGTGCAGATGCATGTATGTATGAGACAGACTGAGACGTTGTTTAATAGTTATTTTAATGATTTGGATTTACATGTTTTCAATTGTCCTGCAAACCTGTTGAACATTTTTAACCTGGGTCATTTATACATATAGTATACAAAAATTAAATACGTTAGATTTATTGTTAAATCTATTTCAGTACTGATTCCAAAATGAAGCAGAATTTAAACCTCTTTTCCTCAAAACATGTGGCACCAAAGGTTGAACAGAACCTTTTGTTATCTGTCTGAACCTATTTTATCTGTCTGACCTCAACAATTCTTCCTGCCTACGTTTCTCTTTATCGTGCGTTACGTTGGTAATTGGGTGAGCAGCATGTATCATTAATGCACCTCTCTGCCTGATAAAACAAGAACAGGCCGTCAGTCACAGAGCAACAAGGCAGCGTGGTAAAACTAGACCCTCTGGCATGGGGCTATTCCTGGACCAAAATCACATATCACATGTCAGCGCTGTGTGGCTTGTGTTTGAATAAAGGCAGAATTGATTGACGCCATTTGGTCCAGTTTAACTGTCATGCTTTGATGTTACTCCAAACTCTATAGAATTATAATGTTGAGTATTTTAAAAGCCTTTAGTTTGTTGTGCATTTTTGTACCTGTGCCCTACAGCTTTAGCAGTTTGCAGTGAGGCCTACTTCAGCGCTGTGGCGAAGATGGGTGACCTGGCCCTTCACACGCTTTCATCTCGTTCTCTTGGTACGTTTGTGTGTCTGTGTTCGTATATGTGATTGATCACTCAGTCTTTCTATCACAGGTTTCGCCCCTTAATATATTGGATTCATTCAACCAAATGATCCCCCAGAGATGACCAAGTGCTCTGTCAAGTTAACGTCAAACCCAATCATACTGATGCATCCCTGTTTGTACAATAACACTCAGTAACCTTAAAATGACATTCTTACACTTCTCTTTCTCATCCTCTCATGTGTATGTCTCTGTGCGTACTCCTGGATGTGTATTTGTATGTTTGAGTCCCGAGTTAATGCATGAGTGCCTATTTTCCACAAGCTTCACTTTCACACTGACCCTGGGGACGTGTGATAGCATTGTTAATTAGCATTATGCTAACACACCCATTGACACTATGTGGGCTAATACATCGGTGCTAGCACAGCATGACACACGTGGTTCTGCTAGGTTGACTAACTGAGAAGGTCAGGGAGCCACAGCGTGACCAGGGGCCCTATTGAGTGACAGCCTCTAAATTATAGATGGGGACAGTCTTTCAGCTGCACTCAATTCATTAGCTCTGCCACAATCCATGACAATAGACAAGACCAGAGGCACCCATGATATAAAGGGCTTGGCTTACTTTCCACCATCTTAGCAGTCCAGCTGCTTAGATCAAAACAATCACTAGATGACTTGAGTGGTGTTGAATTGTGTTAAAGTCATCTATCAAATTACATTGCCTCTAAAATATTGTGCCTCACTTTTATAATGGACATTAATTCACACAATATGAGTGATAACATTTAACATACAAGTACAGAAGATTTATAAAATATGACGATATAACAATTTAGTATGTAACATTTAGTCCAGACCTCCTAAAAACATCAAGGTCTTTTTCACTCTTTTTTGTTTTAAACAGGGGATGTCCTGATCCAGATATCAGAAACACAGAGGAGACTCACCGCAGAGATGGAGGGAGTGGTCAGTGCATGTGCCCAGTCAATACTCATGTTATTCAATCCAAAACACAGAATCCCAACAGTCTCACACCGACTGGTTAAATGTTAGAATTTAATTGCCTTGAAAAGTTTAATAAGAAGTGTAAATGTCTAAAATGTTTTCATTTGTATGTAATTCATTGGTATGTATTTCTGATTAATGGTGACTGAGTCATATTTAAATAATTAAAAAATAATTCAGTGTGTAGAATTTTGGCGAATCTAATGCCAGAAATTGAATTAAAATATTCAGAATTTTGTAGTCATTAGTGTGTAATTACTTGAAACAAAGACCAATTGACTCTTAACATATAGTAAACATGGACCAAAGACATGTTGCACACATTATTGTGCTGATTGTGCTAAATTGTGCAGTACGGTAATTTATAAGAATATGGCAAAAATATTGAGAAATGTGCTTTTGACTCCTTACAAACTGATGGACTGACACTGATTTCTACTGAAAACTGTTGGGAGACGAGTTCCTGCCTGAATTTCACTGCTTGTTTAAAATTCAAAGTGCCACTCAAACCCCTATGCTTGATTGCAGTGGCTCTCATTGATGCGAATAAGCAAAACGTGGCCTCTGATTAAAAAGTTGGCCCGAGGAAAGAGGACATTTGCATATAGATGTAGTTAAACAAAACAAGCTGATAATGAAAAATACTGTTTGAACAAGGGGAGAGTTTCCATAATGACTTGGCAACACCACAGGGACGCTGTTTTTCCTCTTGCCACAGTTTCGATGGTTCCAGATTGAGGTGTTGCAGGCCATGGAGAAGAATGTCAAGTTGGACGAGGAGTACATTGATGTGAGTTGAGCAGTTGTTTTTGGATCTGCCCTTCTGAGGACTGGCTTGAGTTGAGGAGAGTATTGGAAAACTTACTGGGCCATTTCGGTTTGGAGTATGTTTCATGGTAATAATTAGGCAGCTATCATATGTACACAGTGGAAAATCAGCATAAGAATTATTATTATTATTTATTATTTGTGTATTCTTAATTTTCAAAATTAATACATATTTTTAAAGGTATTGACTGAATATAAAGACAAGATCAGTAAAATATTCATCAGTATGTTTTTGCAAATAAATGTTTAATAGAGTTCCTAGTTGAATTTGAGAACTCTGGCTCATTTTTATTTTGTTGCTCAACATATAGAGGCTGCTGAGATGTTCAGTTTGCTGTGGAATTCATGTTTGTTGCACTTTTCATAATGATCATTGACTGAAACCTTTATAGACAGAATTTATCTTTATACATCCTCCCCCTCCACTGTGATTTACTTATAACTGTTGTTTGCTTGGCCAATCACAGACTTTGACCTATTGCCTTTGACAACCGTGCATGAATGATTCCCATGTATGTGGTTGATTCAGATATAGCACCACCTATAAACAAAATGAAGCAGTTCTGTAGATTTCAAAACCTTCTGAGCAGATCAGATCAAATGAGTCAAAACCAGATTCAGTTGAGAGTTCGTTTGTCAAACTGTCCCTAAAGTGAGATGTTTGTGGAAAATGCCTCTTTGTGAGGGGAAAACTTTTTATTATCATATCACAGCTTCTTAAATCAAGTTGTCTCCTGTGCTGCAGGGCAGTCGCAGAGTGTATGAGCTGGAGGTGAGGAACCAGGCAGAGGCTTTGGAGAAACAGCTCAGACGAGGAGCCTACAGAGACTCTCTGGTAGTTACACATGTTCACACTCTCACTTAGATATGCAATACAAAATGTACATCTGGGCACACACACAGACCGACAGCCATACACCTGTTCCATCGTATATATGTCATTTCTCATACGTGTGTGTGTGTGTGTTTAGGAGAACAGTGAGTACATGCTGTACCTGAGGCAGAGCCAACAGGAGATCCTGAAGGAGGAAGAGAGGAGGTATCGCTTCTTGGCAGAGAAACACTGTGGCCTCACTCAGTCACTGCTCTTCCTTATTAACAAGGTATACACACACATACACACCCACGCACACGCACGCGTGCCAGCACCACACAACAAGTAGGCAGGCCAGTGCAACCTGCCTCCTACTGTAGCATGTCTTAAAACGTGAAATGCTTAGTGAGCTAACTTTGGGCAAACTCTGGCTTTTTGATCTTATGGAGCTGGTTCAGTCCTGTTGTTTACCCACATCAACACAGTTGTCTCAGCTACATGTATGTTTTCTTTAAACCACAATGGCCAAGACTGTTGTATTTCACCCATGTGACAGTATGATAATCGCTTGATTGTCTGATGGAATTCACGTCTCAGTGTCCATAGTCTCATTTACTGAAGCATTTCTGTTCATTTCTTTGCTGCCAGATTAGGCTGAGATTTAATGAGGCGCTCACGTGTCTGTCTGTTTTCAGACCGGTGCGTCTCTGCAGCAAAAGGCAGATGGCTGGAAGGAGAAAGTGAATGACACCAGAGGGTCCAGACCTCGAACTCCCACTCATTTGGACCAAGAGGCGCAGGTACCGACGCATCACGTGGTTTAGTCAATTACTTTGAGCCGACGCGAACATTATACCCAGTTCATTAGTATTCAAAGCATCAGATAGCCTGTAAAGAAGCTGTACTGGCTTGGAATGCAGAACCAGCATCTGTATATAGCCTCAGTGACATAATTTAAAGAAAACTGCACACCCTCTGCTGTGTTGAAACTCTCATAAATTATCAAATAGGGGCCTTGAGCCCTTGTTTCATCAGTATACTACTTTATTAAATTTTAGTTACAAGTATTCCCTGGTTTTAATCTGCTCTGGCACTTCAGTCTAGTGGTTAAAGGTCTTAATTTGTTTACTGCATTGGAAGGATTTTACTGTACACTCATGGATTTTGGATGCAATCCAGTAGACAGCTCAGCTATACATTTTTTTTACTAAGATAATAATGTTCAGTTTTCACTGACACTGTTAGAGGTATTAATTTAACTGTATGTTTGTTATTAAGGTTGTAGTTGGCAGGGGTGTTGAGCTGGACTGCATTACATAGAGAGGTGTTTGTAATATTCTTCCCCCCTCATGTTTGTAAATGGTCCATCAGCTGCAGTAAGCTTATGCCTCCCGCTGGTCCTTACAGTGCATGATTACTATTGAAAATTGAAATTGAGTAGGCACAGCAGTTAATTGACCTGTGTATGTTGTTTGTGAACAGCTGCGAGGATCAGTGAGCTCCCTGCTGCAGACAGTAGCCAGAGATGAAGACATGTCCTGGGCCAGGAGGGAGCAGCAGGCACTGGGCAGAGTGCCCTCTAGAGGTTTGAGGAAACCTGTACTTTGTGGAAGATCAGATTGTTGTAAATTACTGTGATTACATTCTGTAGCCTCTGGAGCATTAGACTAATTACACAACCAACAGATACTGTTCTGTAAATGGACAGTGTGTAAATTAACATAAGCTTAACACCTTCTCTTTATCCTCCACTTGTTCTCCCCCTCTCCAGCACCGTCTCCCCTCCCCAGCCGTTCTCGCTCCAGCTCAGTGGGGGAGTCTCTGGGTCTGGGTGGAGGGAGAGCCATGAGAGCCCTGGTGTCTCACCCCTCCTCATCCAACCCAAAGCTTCTACCTTTCAACAGGGGAGAGACTGTCACCGTCCTGGTGCAGGAGCCACGCAACGGCTGGTTGTATGGACGCACTGACAGCAGCCTGCGGTGGGTAGTAGAGATGGAAGACAAATGTGTACAGTATGCATGCAGGTGTAGGAGCCATAGTTTCTTCATGGGAATTAGATCATTTGTGGCTGTCAGCAACCAGAAGGAATCACAACTGATAAATCTCTGGCAACAATTGCCCCCTAGCCCTCTCCCTCCTCACTGTGCAACTGACAGTGAAATCACATTGTGACAACAGAGATGAGAAAGCTAACCAATCATTAGAGATACGAAATAAATATTAATGGAAAAACAATACTGTCATTTGTTCATTCATCATGAGAACAAAATGTCTTGCAGTGTGACTCAACAAAGGAACACAGAACTAAAGTGTCATTATGTGTAATAAAGCAGCAAATTAAAGCTAATAATTATGATCACTTCAGACTGTGAGATGAAGAATACAGTAAGACATGATACTAGTTTAATCATCTAGAGCGGAAAGATCGTATAACAGTTGACGTAGATGTTCATGGCCACTCCACTCTTACATACGCACATTCATTTCTAGCCTGAACTACAGAGTGTATTGTCTACTACAATGTGTCATAATACACACTCCTGCTACAAGGACAAGAGGATTCATGGAGCTTGGGTTGTTTTGTTTGCTGTTTCCTTATCTGTATCTGTCTTCACTCCTCTAGTCAGGGCTGGTTTCCTGCTGCCTATGTGGCCCCTATCGAGGATTTCTCCAACACCTTAGCAACAAGGTAGGAATCACATCCTAACCCGAACAACTGGACTTCCAAGTCCCAGATGTTGGCCAGCATACAACCTGCTAAAAGACTGAACGCCTAATCTTTTCAGGAGTGCTAATCTGTTGAAGATCCTACATTTTGACCTGGTACTGAACACCAGAGAAAAGACTGTTATCTTATAGAGATCACACCACAGAATGACTGTTCTGATACCTACAATACATATTTAGATTGTTACTCTAAGAAAATATCTATAGAATTTTGGAATATATGTGGCAAAGGAGGCTTTATTTTCTATATCTTTCACCCAAATATTCCAGGTCACTGTCCTGTTATGAATCACTAAAAGTTCCTATATGTGCACCTTTGACCCCTCAGTGGTGGTTCTCTAAGAAGCCACAGTATGAACAATCTGCTGGACCCCACCGACACCTACACCGACCAATCAGAGAACAAGAATTATGGAGATGTCCCGCCACCTGCGACACCCAACCGCAGAGCGTCTGTAGACTTCCGGCCGATCTCTCCTCTCCCTGAGAAGAAGCTGGAGCCGGCAGCGGAGACCAAGAACTACAATGAACACCCACCTCCACCTCCTCCCCCACCGCCTCCTCCTCCCCCGAGTCAGAATCTTAGAAGGGGCTCTGTAGATTTTCGACCGGTTTCTCCCCTCCCTGAGAAGAAGGGTGAATCAGCATCTGATGTCCAGGTACCAGAGGTTTTATAATGAATAGAATGGCAAAACTTTGCTTTTTTCACATTCCATATAATTAAACCTAGTTATCCTCTATTTTCAGGCATTATCACCCCATGGGCCACCTGAAAACCCTCTGTTTCCCAGGTAATTTTCAGTGTGCATGTGTTCAAAAAAGTTTGTGTTCCCTGGATTCTGCCTCCCATGAATTATAGTACCTTCATTTGGCTTATCAGTGATATTTGGTTGATTCCATCCAAGATAATGTATCAGAAACATTGGATTTGTCCTTGTAGCGGTTATTCATTGGACACCTAAAGTATACATTTATGTGCTGTTTCATAGGACCTCTGAAGCTCACTCACCAGTGACCGTCTAAATTTTCCATCCTCTTGACTGGGGTCTGGTGTTAGTTTCCCAACCTGGAGTGTGTGCATGTGTGTGCATGTGGTTGATTTGTGTTGACGGAAAGCAGTTGAGCGTGTGAGGCATTGTGTTACATTTTTCTTCATCCTCTTGTTTCAGAGGCACAAACCCATTCGCCACAGTGAAGCTTCGCCCCACGACGACCAATGACAGATCTGCTCCTCGGATCCTCTGATCCATCAGTGCTCATGCAGGCGGGGCATGTAACCGAGGCTGCCAGATCAGGTTGTGGAGGCAGGATATACATTTTTCTGTCAGGAGAATGTAATGGCATCTCGGAAATGTAATGGCAGAGTTTTTTGTACAGTGTTAGATAGATGACATATTTCTTGTACAAAGCAAAAGCATGAGTGTGGTATTGGTCTTTATATCTAAATCTAGACAAGCAAAGCTCCATTCACAAATGTCAAACTATTCCTATCTGATTTGACAGAACTAAGCATAAAATGTATTCCTTTCATATCTGACTTGAGTCGCTTTTATATTTTGTCCTGATGACTCTATGATACATATCGGATCTCTCACATGACAGTAACATTTTTCCTTCAAGGCCACAGCTTCTCTTCTACTGATTGTAAATTTATAATCCCCTTCACCCTCCTGTGATTTACATGTTTAGCAATGTTCAGTGCGTTGTTGTTTGAGTTGTTGTTCAATGTTTTGTGTCCGCTGTGATTAACAATAAGTAAAGAGACAGTTATTACTCAAGTTTTTTTTATTATCGTTTTTTACTCAGATCTTTTCTCTCTTCACAGCTCTCCTTATATATCATTTTATTTACTACATCATCTGATCGGAGGCAGGGAGTGAGGAGGAGGAGGAGGAGGAGATAGAGGAGAGGAGGTGAGGTGAGGTGAGGTGAGGTGAGGGAAGATGGATGAGGAAGAGGAGTGGGAGGAAAGTGCACTGATATGTGAACATCTAGAAGTAAAACCAATCAGACAAAAAATGCACAACCTGAAATACACAAAGGAAGGAAATTAAGATTTAAGAAGTCTTTATAACATCTACACCATCTACAGCACTATTACCACCTGTTTTGAGACCACAAACTATCTTCATGAAATCATTAAGAATGATTCAGAAACCCATACAGCATGTGTGATTAAATATATATAAAAAATGAAGAATTACAAATGAAACCGATGCCTGTATGTTCCTCCCCATGGTAACTTCTCGTTGACCTGCTTCTGTAGTGTTTTGTAGAGAGCAGGCCTGGTCTGACTCCATGTGCGGGGTCCCGAGGAAGGTGAGAGGAGTTTGAAGGTGGCAGTTACAAAATATGAATGCAGGGACGAAGAGAAGGAGGAAGAAGAAGGGGGTGTGCACCTATCCCTCATGCACCAAGCCCTCAAACTCTGAAAAAAAGGAAAACATTTCCACAAATGACACAAACTCTGAAGACGTGCAGCTTAAAGGATCAGGCTGAATCAAAGTATTATTAGCACATTCATTATCAGACGTGATTATTTCCATAAACAAATAAGATGGCTTTTATCCCAGCTTCCACTGTAACACTTTAACTTATCTCCACCTTCTTCTTTTTTAATAGTAAACTTTATATTCTTTGCAGTATTCCTGAGCTTTCTCACCGTCAACGCCGATCTTGCCGTCTCCATCTTTGTCTGCGGCTTTGAGAAATGCTTTTGTCTCAGCGTCAGTCAGGTCTCTGCCCTCCTGGGAAAAGCCCTTCAGTACGAACCTGAGGGAAGAAGGAGGCGTTGCAGAGAAAGATCACTGTAGGACAGATTTAATGAATGCATACAGTATGCAGTCTGTTGTCCAGGCCTTGTCTCCTTTTTCCGTATTTGTGTGTGTGTGTGTATGAATTCCTCACTTGAGCTCTTCCTCCTCTATGAAGCCGCTACCGTCCACGTCCAGAACACGGAAGACCTTCTTGACGTTTTCAGCTGACATGGCCTTCATTCCCACCATTTCGAAGAACTTTTTAGGGTCGAATGTCTCTGCTACAAAGGGCAAGACAGAAGGTACAAACTCTGACCTCTACCTTTACATGAGCCGGAAATGTTTTGGAAATGCATTTACTGCTTCTGTCAGTATCCAAAGCTAAACTCTGGAACTTTCTAGATCTGTTTCTACTGTGAATACCATGCTGACACTACAACTGTTACATACCTGCAAAGGCATCAAGAGCTTTCTTGATCTCCTCAGCTTTCAACAGATCTGTCATCGACATTTTGCCAGCTGGAGAGAGGGACAGAGAGAGGGGAGCAGAGAGGACATAAGAGGTACAAAGAGAAATGAAAGAACAGTGTTTCAAAGAGCTGAGTGCAAACAACAGCTGAAATGGAAGCACAAGAGGAGGATTCGGTGCGAAAGCTGAAAGTCAAATTTAAACTGTGACTCTGGAGTGTGCATGTATCTGAGAATGTATCGGTTGACAGAAAATGAACTAAAGTTTGTTTTGGAGATACTTTTGAACTGGATGATGGGAAATTAATATAGTTTGATTAAGATGACACATAAACATAAAGAGGATTTTGACCCTGGTAGAGTTACATCTTGGCATTCAAAAGATGACCTCAGTGGAACTTGGCACAACAGATGAAGATGATCCAAGGCCATAGGTTAGAATTTAAGATGTGGACATAAATACAATCTGGCAAACACTAAGGGGACACAGAAACATATACTTCAGTTGTACACACACATAACAACGTTGTCCAACTGTTCATCTTTCACATGCATACTATACAACTACGCACACACACAGGCACACACACCATTTGCTTAATTCATGAGAATTCTCTTTCACTTCTTCCAAAACTATATGTCTTTGGTCTGGTTTTCTATTTGCCACCTTCATTTTGGCATCAAATCTCCTTGAACAGCCAAACAAATATTACTAATATGCAAACTGCGAGGTGCTTACTGAGAATATTACATGTTTCATAAAAGAGCCAATTCCCTGAAATTAATTTGAAATCAAACAGGGTCACTGAATACAGCTAATTGTTGGCTCCAGAGTCAACATTATGTCTCTATAACAAGTAGTTTCAGTTGGCTTTATCCTATTAAGATTTCTTCACAATGATCCAGTGATAAAGTTGCTCGCATTTATATACATGTTGACCAAGCACTGTAGCACATTCCATGTCGAGTGTTCAGTGTTTTATAGATGGATGACAGAAGATATCAAGACATTTATTTCCAGTTTCACATTTCTTGTTCACAGAGGAAAATCATGTGATGTATGGAGTACAGAAAAGCTGTGTGTTGCTGAAAAGGGCTTTAATGGATCTGCTGAGTCATGTTTTCCCAGAGGTTTAAAAAATGTAATGTAAATGTAATCAGTTGCAGAGCACTGCAGTGACAGGTAGGTGCCAATAGGTGTCATAAGTGAGCTGAAGGCACTCAGGGTCCTTGTTTATCTGTTTGGAACACTGAGAACATGTAGTCAAGATAGATGTTTGATGAATGTGTTTGTGACTATAAGAGAACGGCGCTCTCTTGTATATGTTATGTTTGAGAGTGTATGTGTGTGTGTGTTATGCCTCATAGTGTTTAGTGAGGACATGAGAGCCCCAGCAGAGTAGTTTTGATAGTCCCACTGCAGGTTACACTCACTTGAACAAAATATTTAAAACCTGAATGACCAAACGACAGAGACACACCCATCCTCTTCTTCTCTGTCTGCTACTTCTCAACTTTCTCTCCACCTGTTAAGTGTCAAATTTTTTTTGGCAGCAAAACAATTAGCAAGCATCCATGTGTGGTGTTTGAGATGATGTCTTACAAATAGAAAGCCTTGATCACCAGCTAAAGATGTCTCAGTTTATCGGTTTTGGTTTGTTAAGACAGAAAGGATGTTTTGATTCCTAATTTTCATCTTCATCATCAACAGCAAACTCATCCTGCTGTAAAGTTGTTCTGAATCTTAATATTCTGTCAGTGTTGTTAAAGTAGTATTAAAAACTCACTGACATCATGACGTACACATCTCAGTCAGCCTAATGTAAAGTTCACAACTTCTTTCATAACAGCTTTGACTTTGAGGTTTGTAGATAATAACAGTGGTGAAAGAAACTATCCTGTAATCAAAAGGCCAAAGCTTCTGTCGCCATTTGCGTCCTAAGTGTCCTTGAGCCCATCCTTTCTTCCTTAGGGAATGTTGAAATGTGAAAAACTGTAATGCTGACACGATGACTGCTGTCTGTCCTGCTGTGAACAAATATGACCTATGATGTGAAGTAAGTTATATTTTAGCACCATAGCATGTTTGTTCCAATAACAACAGATTTGAATTACATGTTCTATATTCATGATTTACTTTCTTCCCGACAGAGGCAGAAGCAGACTGCTCAGCCTTTTTGACCGGGGGAGCACTGACACATGCAGGGGTGGCTTTAAGTATGTGCGCAAACACACACACACACCTTTATCAATAACAATACAATATTTCCTATCCAGTCAATATAAGAGAGTAGCACTGTACAAATACAATATGAAGCCGTCAAAAAGTCGTCAAAATATATTGTACCTTCAAAAGTAGCTACATACAAAAGACAACAATGCACATTCAAAAATCCTCATCAGACTGTTGGTTGAGTCAGTCATGTGTTAGAATAACGGAGTGGCACTTGGGGTGGCTCATCAGATTTCACCCAGTCCACTATCAGGACATGTCCCTGAGCAGAAGTTTAATAATTTAAAAAGAAGAACTTCAGAAAGCCACATCAGCCGCACATCACAAAAGATCTGTGCAAGTTAGAGATTGAAATTCTGGTGACAACACGGTTAAGGCTCAGCATGTGCATTATTTATAAACAATAATTTATTGAAACAGGCAGACTCATTGAGAATCCAGGCCCCTTTTTCAACGAGGGTCTGGTCAAAATAGTAACGGCAATGAAAAACATGTATATTATGCATTACTATGAACTACTGTACTCGGCTTTATGCTGCCGTGTCACGGCCATAAACACCTGTTCATGGTGACACACAGGCCAAGACAGCAACCGTTAGACCAACACCTGCTCCTAACATTACCCAACTCATATTTGATAGTGCCTGCTGCAGAGGAGAAAGCATTAAAAAGAGATCCAGACAGTGCAGCACACCAGGGATGTAAGAAGTGAAAAATCAAACCAAACAAACTTTTAGAAAAAGGATTTGTCAAAAACAGACCTGGGCGAAGGGTTGTGTTAAAGAAAGAAGTGATTCATACAAGGTGTTGTCTGAACAAATCAAAGGGGTGTACAGTTGTTCCGTAGGGCCGCACAGTACAACTGCTTTTATGGATTATGTTTGTAATATTTACATTATGATATATGCCTCTGTATTTTTATTGATCATACCTCATTCCATTTATTAAACTCGTTTTTTATATAACTCTAGCTGAACTTACATCTATTATGTATTTTGTGACACAGATGAGATGAGCATTGACCTGAGAGGTTCTTGGAAATAGATATATACTCTCTTTCACTTTGGCGTAGTTTTTCACACAACTAGCGAAGGTATTACATTGAGCTTCAGTCTGTTTGTTACAGATAAAGCCAGCAATCATTGCACTTCATTCTTCTGTTCACAAAAGCCTCGAGCTCATTCTTGTCACTGAGCAGAGCACGTGGAAGGCTCCTGCAACATTTAATGTTTCTTTTCTGTCTTACCTGAATGAAGGGGTGGATGAGTACAGCTGAGAGGAGAGAAAGAGAGCAGGAGGAAATGTGATGGAGTGGAGAGAGGAGACAAGGGTGGAGGTAAGATGAGCAAGTTGAGATGGAGGACACAATAAGACTTTTATAGCTGCCTCCAAACACACACACACTTACCCCATTTAACCCCACACATCCCCACCTCTCAGTATTCTCTCTATTCTCAGAAAGGTGGGGTGGCTGTCAAGACATGACGCACACACGGTCGGCCCCGGAGAGCGATCGCTTTCTCCGCAGCACTAACAAATCACACACAGGCCTATTAATAATTATCACTTTATCTGACTGCCCTCAGGCCTTATCTCCTCCCTGTGGGACCCTCTTCTTTTGTCTCTACATACATTTATCCTTTCTCACTTTTATCTGCTTTGATTTAGTCTGTCATCTTCATGTTATGCCACTTTTAGAAAATGTTTTTAAGAAGGGGGTTTAAGATGAGGGGGAAACATTTGGATTGTGGTCTCGATCTTGTAATTTCTTGCCCAATTATTAATGTGAAATTGTTCAGTGCAGAGGCTGAAAATATGAGCTGGAAAAGTTTAACTTTTATTTCTTTTTATTACTTTTTTGTGTGGCCATCAAAAAATATTGTACAGATTCACACATGTACTAACAGGCCCACACCTATCTGTACAAACATACACACATTAATGTGTAAAAGCTCTTTAATCTCACTAAATAAATCACATTAATTTTGAATAGTTAAATAATGAAGAAATGGGGGGAAATGCAATTATTTCTCATTCCAACCATCAACTTTGTAATTATAAAGTAACCAGTGTTTATAATTAAATTGATATTGGTGTTCTAAATTCGTAGGATAACAAAGCTGCCTTTTGGATAAAGCTGCACTAATCAAGTTTGTGTAGACTCAGACAGAGTTATGACGTGACTCTGCAGTTCCTCTACGGAGCATTTTGGCATCTTTCAGCTTCTTGTTTTCGGTTTTAGAACTTTACTGTTTTGGTGCAGTCTCATTCTTATTTAGCTTGTTTACAGCAGCAGGAGCCCTTCTTTCAAAATGTCAAATGTCTTCCTCACAAATGTGCTGAACTTGTACAGCCTCAGAAAGCTTGGCACCGTCACTGCTCGGGCTGGGTTTCCTGATTCTTGCTGAAGTTGTATGCGCTCATCTTCCTCCCTCTTTTACCCCAAACAACCTCCTCTCTTCACTCCTTTATCTCTCCTTCAATCTCTTACTCAAACTTTGTCCATTACTTTCCTATTTCTCGCTCGCGTCTCCACCCCTGCTGCTTTCCTCTCTTCATATCAAAGAACAAATTTGCTCCTCTTTCTCAGCACCCGTATCTTCCTAGGCCTCGTCGCTTTATCACTTATCAATCTCTATCCTGTCAGGACCCTGACAGCTTGTGTGACTCACTGTCTCTTCCTATCGCGTTTTTCTCTCTCATTCTCTTATCTTTTATTTTGTCCGTTATGCCAGTCGAGGCCGAGAGAGGAATTAATTCATGGTAGGTGCATGTATGAGAGATAGGAAGGAGAGAGCCTCGTGAGCTGCAGTCAGTTAAACAAAAGAGCATGAGGCAGTCGACTCACTTTGTTATGAGTATTATTATGTGATCTTAGATGTTTTTTCATAAGAGCTAGTGTTGGCTAATAGTCCACAATTTATAACCTTGTTACTTACAGCACCCCAGGACTAATTCTGCATCGAATATTCAGCTGGTTCGCACAAACTGTGTTCGTCTATTAATCTCCTTTATCCAATCCTGTGTTTGACGAAGTGTTGAACCTCTCTAGATCCTCGCTTGTGAATGACTTTCCAGAATCATTCATACCCAATCATGATCCTATCACCTGTTACCAATGAACCTGTTTACCTGTGGAAGGATCCAAACAGGTGTTTTTGCATCAGTCCACAACTTTCACAGTCTTTTCTTGCTCCTGTCTCAACTTGTTTGAAACATGTTGCTGCCATCAGATTCAGAATTAACATATATTAACAAAAAGCAATGAAGTTGATGAGGTCAAATCTTAAATATATTGTCTTTGTACGGTTTTCAAGTGAGTATATGTCAAGAAGGAACAGGATATTATCACATTCTGCTTTATTTATGTTTTACACAATGTCCCAACCTTGTTTTTAGAATCAGGGTTGTACCTGTCAGAGATGTTGTCCCTGTTCTACTTTCTTGGAACTGTGTTGCTCAACTAAAAGACGCTTGTCTGTCCTCCGGCTCTTCATGTCCTGTCCTGACCCTCTTCTCTCTGTGTGTCCAATCCTGAGAATCTCTTAGCTTTCTCCTCTCTCTTGGATTACCCTTCATCAGCACTTTGCTGCATTGTAGAAGGATGAGGGAGGAAATGGTCAGGAGAGGAAGACAGCAGTAAATGAGAGGTAGGCAGAGAGTTTGTCAAGGACTAGTTTGAAGACAGGTAGAGGAATAATGGGGATAATGAAGCAGAGAGCAGAACAAACGAGGTGCAGGTCTGAGGGGACAGAGAGGATCAGAAAACCTTATTGTTTGTGTAGTCATGGTTGTAAGCAGCCATAAATAAGCGTTTGATAACTTTCAAACTCTGCAACGTAAGATGCATGCATGCATACAGGAGATGCATAAATGGATATTTGATCCATAGCTTCAATTGAAATAGAGAGAACGTGAGAAAGACAGTGACAGACAGAGAAAGAGAGAGAGAAGAATTACATGTGTGTTTAATGACCAGCTTGTTATTTGGCAACAGGTGGTGCATTAAGTCATGGCAGAGGGGGGGCGATACAAGCCACAGCTGTGACTGTTAATGTGTGTGTGTGAGTGTTTGTGTGTGTGGTACTGATATCACAGGGGTATCCCTCGTCTATATACCCAAAGATTAGCACTGGCCCTAAAAATAAGCATTAGGAAATCCAGTGACTGTGCTGATCAGAGGCTCTGTGAAGCATTAGAATATCAAATGTATACAGTGAGGGATCACCTGCTGTAACTGACAACTTTTCACCCTTTTAACTCACATTCATACAAGCCTATATAACACACGACTTTTAATGAATGATGACGGATGAAATATCTGCATTTGGGAGTGACAGCTGTTCATTTTTGATCTAACAAGTGTAAGAGTTCAGTGATTACAATAACTAATTGTCTCTCACTAATGCTCGGTTACTTCGACATTTTGGAGGTCAGCATCTTCATCTGTGTACTCATTAGTCCTGGACATGTCAGCTTGGTACAGGTCCGAGAGATGTTGGGAGCCAGTCAGCCACAACCAAAAGAGTAGAAATGCTTCTTAGCTGGTTTGCTACTGTTTGCTGCTGGTAGGCCTATATTCAGGAATCACCTGGTTTGGTTCATAGTTGAAGGGGGTGTGAACCCTGTGGCTTCACTGTGCAGACTGGACTGCAGAAAGAAATGTAATAACGGAAGATATGAGCTATAGGTGTGGAGACTTTGGAGTTGTTTAAAGGAACTGTTAGCGGAAAGAAATGAAACAACTTCGTTTCATTGTAATTGATTCTTGATTTGTTTCATTTAAAATATCTTGCTCAGTGCTACTCAGAAATTATCTCAGTTTTGATTTTTGAACATTAAGGAGTTTTGTACTCATTTGTGTTGGTAACTTAAACGCAGCACCGCTCACAGCCTCATGAGATCACTTCAGGCCAACATGTACAGTAGAGTGGGAGAAGGGAGCCCCACTCTTTGCCAAATGTGCATGACTGCACTGCAGGCACTGGTTCTAGTGGTATATTTAGTGCTAATGTTAGGGCTGGTGTGTGTGGGCATGTGTGGGAGATGGTGAGTTTTAAAAGGAATGCACCGAGTTGTTGGGAGTTTGGCTTGTCACACAGCCAAACTGTTAAATAATGATGAAACTGAATCTTCCACATTTGCCTGGTAGATTCCAGTTAGTCATCCTGATTGTTCGGTATGTGCTGTGTTTAGAGACAGTGGGTGACTAACGTTATCTCTGCAGTGAGAAAATGAGAACTAGAATGTATTTAAACTGAACCCTGATCAAAATGTTTAACTTAATTTACTGTTTCAGCTTGTGCCCTGAATGATAAGTAAGTTAATATATTTTTTATATTTATATGAGATAAGAAATCATCCAAATGCTTGGTTGAGCTCCTTATTACTCAAACTGCGGCAACAGACAAAATATATTTGACAAATAAAGGACCTGCAAACCCTCACAATAGTTTTCAGTAAATAGACAGTAAATAGACTAATGCTCAGTTCAAACTTGGACAGAGTTATAATATGTGAAGTCACCAAACTCACTGTGCCAGTAAGAGTGATTAAGATGCAAGTTGTCCCGTCCTAGCAGGTAGTAAAAGAGCTTGGGAGATGTCAATCAATCAGAATCTGAACTGGTATAAGTGAGAACACCTGTAGAATTGAGCTACAGGTGTGTAGGGCCTGCCCATAAAAATCCTATCATAGTTGGAGGTTACACAGTCCATGTTAGGGAATGCCTACATTATAACATTATACCCATTCAAAAATTCCGTTCTGCTCTTTATTATCAGTGGCAGCCACAATAATCTGTATCCTCCTCGATGAGGTTGTTTCACCACCTCTAACTGAGAGACATAATAATCACTGGTATCTGTTTATCGTTTAAGCCCACGTCGTAAATGACTATTATATATTACACCTCCAGGTATGCTGCACTGGATCCCTGCTCCACTGTGTTAACTGCAGTGACTGGCTGCTTCTTCAGGTGCATCGTGCCAGGACTGATCTCAGGTAGTATTGCACTTACATGGTATTTAGTATTGCAGCAGACTCATCTCTTGCAACATGAGCTCATAATGAAAAATTCCCCTCCGCTATCAGCCTGTAACTGGTTTAACGGATATTGTTGTGGATTTGGATGCTTGTCTTTCTATATGAGCTGGTTTTCTTCTTGATGGTTTGTGCAGTGCATATCAGATTTTGGATAAAAACATCTGACTTACACCAACAGTATCAGAGTAGCTGAGTGACTCTCTGACATCCAGTCTCAGTGTTTAGATTAACCCTGTGCTCAGGTTCACCTCTTCCTCTTTCTACTTCCCCTCCCTGATGTCTCTACAGTAACCAGCTGTCCAAAGTGAAAACACAAGCTGTGTGTTTGTTGAGCCTTTCAGTCAGTCTCACTTCTTCTGTTTCTCAGGATGTGTGGTTTGGTACCTGTTTGTCCTTCAACTCAATGGCTTATTATGTTTCATCAGCAGATGTTTCGCAGTGTCCCTCTGTTTCAGAGTTATATTCCAAGGCGAGTATGCGATAAACTTTGTACGAACACAGCTACAGTTCACTCTGTTAAACACAGAATCACAAACAGAGCCTCTTTCACACGTATACACATTTACAATCCACAAATTGTCACACTCTCTCTCTCACACACACAAGCACAGCAGACTCAAGCAGCTGGCCTGACCTTGAAGATAAATACACCCTTGAAAAATGTTTCTGCAATTCATGGCTGGTGATGGTGTGTTATACGAGCAGCGTTTCAAAGGATCCATCTCAGGCTGCATGAAAATAGATATGGAGTCAATATGTGCTGCACACACACACACACACACACACACACACACACACACACACACACACACACACACACATATATTCCTCTGTGCAGCATCACACTCTATTGCACTCTTTGTTTCTTTCTTTTTCTGACACTCACAATCAGCACTGAGACTCTCTATAACGAACACAAGCAAATATTTACACCTACACAGTTTTACCTCATACACACTCCTACATTCTCTCTTCCCATGTCTCTTTTCTCGTAGTTGACAAAGTTTTTACTGTTTGCACTAATAAGTTGAGTGCAGCCTGACCAAGTCACGACTCTGAAACATTTATGTAAACGCTTTTTATCTCAGTGAACACAACCCAGGAAAAACGCCTGCAACACAACTTGTTTGATTTACTGAAGCATGTAACTGCTCTAATCCTGTTCCCTCTCATCTTTTTCAATCTGTGTATGGAGCCAGGGATCCAGTGATTCAGGCACTCTACCTTGATTTTATATAAAAGTCTAAAGTCATGTTTGACATGTACTCAACCAAAAGCCACACAAAGACAGTTGTAAATATCTGCTTATTAGGCATTTGATGGCAGCAACATGTTTCAAACCAGTTGGGACAGGAACAACAAAAGACTGTGAAAGTTGTGGACTGATCCAAAAACACCTGTTTGGATCATTCCACAGGTAAACAGGTTCATTGGTAACAGGTGATAGGATCATGATTGGGTATGAAAGGTTCATCCTGGAAAGACTCAGTTGTTCACGAGCAAGTTGTCCTCATGTGGAAATCACAACAATAAGGTTTGCCTAGTCTAAATATTATGTGTGATATGACATAGAGTATGAGAGTGTTCAGAGACTGAAACAGACCAGACATCACCAATAGAGATCAGATGGATCAAGACTGATTAAAAATTATAAGTGCAATCATCTTGAACACTAAAGAACCTATTTTAGATTTAACCACAAATCAGAATTATCTCTCGCTCTCTCTTTCTCTCTCTCTCTCTCTCTCTCTCACACACAAACACAAACCTCTTACACAGCAACAACTTTGCTGACATCTAGTGTTACAAGCTTTTATCGACTCAGATTTAATGTTGGAACCATGTCCCCACATTTTATCCCCATTCTTTCCCCTCAGATTAATTCCAACAACCACCAGCCCTCGTCTGTATTTCCTGAAAATGTCAACTACAAAAGAAGGGTGAGAGGTCACTGTGTCATGAGGTGTTTGTTCAAGGGTGGCTGAGTAACACTGGTGACATGGAGAATGTGTACTTTCTGCTTCAGATGAGATAAGAAGTGAGAGAAGAAAGGAAGAATGTCAAGAAAAGAGTTGACTAAATAGGTGTAGAATCAGAAGCTTGATAACAGACTTTATTCAACTGAAGATCCTTTCAGGGTTATTCTATTATGTATTTATTGAGAATTAATGCAGTTTACATGAAAAAAACATCTCTAGTTTGGTATTGTATCTATCTTATCTTATCTTATCTATTATGTGAAGGCAGCAGAACAGCTGAGGCATAAAGTGAACTCAGTTGACTTAGACAAACTGGTGAGACAAGAAAAACCACTGGAGTCCTGCAGAGAAGTTTAAGTCAACTTCAGGACATAAGATTTCATCCAAACGTTAAGCGGTTTTAGTAAAACAATTGAATTTTTTTTCTTCCATTCTCTTCATGCAGATTTGTTGTTTCAGTTACAATCTGCTCCTTGTGGCTCTGGATGCAGGTACTCAATGTATCTGAGCTCCATTGAGATAAAAAGACATAGTTAAAAATATATGTCCTGCTCAGTCATTCTCTTTATACTCCACCATCTCCCCTTCAGGTCTCAGACCATGACCAACAGTTAGTGGTTCTCTTCAAGACTGAATTCACACTTGACCTTGCCAGGCAAAAGAAGAAGACAAACATCTAATAGGACTGGAACAAGTACAAGCACAGTGCAAAGAGTTTCAAGGCCCTGCAGTGTCTGTCCAGGGCTCAGAGAGAAGAGATGTTGAGGGATTCTGAATGATGGTTAACTCCACTTTCCTCCAGATGAGGAATGGAATCAGAGCTACTAAAGAAACTCTCTTCCATATTTCAAATAGTTTCTCATGAAACTTGCCATTTAGTTTACATTCATCATCACCTGACAACTCAGTCAACTGTCATAACAATTTTGTTGCAAAGAATGACCTTTCTCTTTTACTAAGATGCTCTATCACACATAAACATGGTCATAAAAACATTAAAAAAAGACTATGGTAAACTTACGTCTTAGTGAAAAGATTCAACGGGGTATTGGTTAAAAGTTTCTGGTGCAAATTCCCATTTTAATTGAATGCAGCACAGACTCTACATATGAGTGTCATTATAAAGTAAAGGAGTGGATTGGAGTGTAAATATTAGAGAAATGTTTGACCTGGTTCTTCTATCATTAGTTTCTCTCATCTTTCTTGTTATATTATGCTGTAGTTATGCTGTGAAGGCGCTGAACTCCTCGCTCCTCTCACTCTCCATCTGTATGCATTCATATCCCATCAATCCATGTTACTAATTTTCCTTATAAGTCCTGTAGTTTCTTGTCTCCATCTGTCTGTCAGTCTATCACTTTCTGCAGGTATTTCTGCCTCTGCAGCTGCAGAGTCTGGATCTGAGGTTGAAGCCACCTCTCTCTCTCTCTCTCTCTCTCTCTCTCTCTCTCTCTCTCTCTCTCTGTAGGTTTCTGGGGAATTTTTCCTTTGAATTTCTAACTGTTCCACTGCCACAACCGTTAAGTAAGAAACGACTTACACCTGCTTGGTGGAGGTATAATCTTTTAATTATATGTTAACTCTACGTCGCTCCATCTAACCCTTATGGTGCAACTTCTCTTTTGCAAAATTACAGTGCAACTCCTATGCTACCTTGGAATTAGTGGTATGTTTGAAGCCACACATAGCTGGTGCAAACACCCCGCAGGAGAACACAGTAGAATGTGAACAAACCAGTCTGCATGAACAGCTGGAGAGCTTAGTTAGCTGATTGTGACTGAAGGTCATATTTGTCTCCATTCAGACTCTGAAGGAGGCCTCGCCCTGTCTCTTTAAAGTTGACTTTTACTTTCTGTTTAGTTTGATTTGTTTAGTCGACACACACTCTGTCCTGTTCTAAATTAAATTTGCGGTAAGTCATGATAATATGGAAACATGTAATCATTCGCCAGCATTTGTCATTAGCCACTATGCATATGCAAACTAATACCACGCTGAAAATAGAAAACTTAAACTAGAGTAAGGTTGTTCTTTTTGTTGGTGCGACGTAAATTAACAGTCCCCCATTGTGTGATTCAGTGTGGGAGGCTGCGAGAGGAAGCCAGTAGGCAGCAACCATCCTGCTTGTTCACAGTATTTACACTAATCAGTCAAATTGAATGTGGGAGTGATTTGGGATTGATGTTAAAGATGGTGCATGTGGTCCCGACTCCGGAGAAAAAAAAAAAACTGGTACAAAATGATTTGAAATAAGAAATTGAATAATCGTTTTCTGCTAAATTAACAGCCACAGTCGAGTGTTTACTGGCTATTGATAAACTGTAGTGATTCAAGATTTGATGCATATTAGATTATGTCACTTAATTTGCAAACACAGGTTCTTAACACTTCTTGTCTTTGATTATTCCAGGTGAATCTACACCACATTTCTGAAGAAGAAGCATCTTAGTTTCACTTGCCAAAGGTGATCATACACTTGGTGGTGAGAGTGTGTGCTCCTGCAGGAAGGTGTGTACCCTCCCTCACCTGTGCAAACACAAACACATGCACTAGAAACTTCTCAAGACACAAACAAGCGTGATCATCAGGAGCAGGAGGACACAATCTGCCAAATCACAACCTGTGTGGCAAGTAAACAAAAAGCCACCTGTACCAAGAGCAGCGTAAACAATAGAGACATGTAACCAAAAAAAGATGATGCTGGTCTGATTGTGATTGTCTGCTCACCTGTGTTGTGCTCACCATAATAGACATACTACATTTGAAAGGGTCAGATCACTCTAATCAAACAAACAAACAATATACTTTTCATTTAACTTTAGTAAGTCACATCGATTTCTACACACAAAAGTCTTTTAGATGTCATTTTTCAGTGATGGTTCTGAGTCATCCAGGTCATGATATTCAAATAAGATTTGAATCAACGGCAACTGGACCTGATTGAAGACGAGGAAGAAGTGAAGTTTCTTGGATGTTTTTCCTTGAGCATCACAAAACAAACATTCAAAGCTCTCCCGTATTATTGAGGCTTGCAGCAGAAGTTTCAAAAGTGGATATTCCAAAACAGGAATATCCACCTATTTTTCAAAACAACATGAGTTGAGAATGTTTTTGTGATTTTTTTTTAACCTGATTTCCAGCAGCCTGCACCTTATTTAACCTCATCACAAACCTGAGCTGTTCTCTCTCTCTCTCTCTCTCTCTCTCTCTCTCTCTCTCTCTCCTGCAGCTGATGAAGCCTTTACCTCACCTGCCGCCCAGTTCAGACACTGTCCCCGCCCTGCTGGAACGAACGCACCCTCCTCTGGTCTCTTTAGGGAACTCTCGCTTCCTGCTGCTTGTTTCCGCACAGTTGCGCCTGCAGACACTTTCAGTTTGCGCCGTTCGTCCTCGACACACTTTAGTTTTTTCTCTGCGAGCAAAGTTCAAGTTTGATCATGTCGCTGCTGCAGCAGTTAAGGGATGAAAGGTGAGTTTCTGATGGAATAAATGTCAATACAAATTACCATTAATTAATTACTATTAATGTCTGTTGTGCTCAGTATTGCAGTTTTTATTACTGGCAAAACATTTTTTTAATGCACCTGTATTTTATTAATTTACTAGTTAAAATATCAGGTTGTTGTTAAGTTACACTATTTTCTATAATACCTGCATCTGGAATATAACAGGTAATGAAACCACAGCTGACTTCTCTGTTTAGTTTGCAGAAGTTTTGTGGCTTGTTTTATTTGTGTTTGTTTTTGGCTCTTGAGATGTTTGAAGACATTTTGTTTATTGCATAAGTTAATTATGTTTTCTAAGAAAGTAGAGTTTTATAGAGTAGATGAACCGTTACTTTCCAGTTGCAGTGCTTTGCAAGTCTAATCTTGGAAATTTGAGCTTAAGTGAATAAAATATTTTGACCAAATTATTTCTTTTACTCAGTGACTTTGATCAGCTGCCTCATAACATCCCCATCACTGCCACCATTGCTGATATTGAGGAGAAGAAAGGCTTCATCGACTACTTTGTAAGTTTCAAAACCTAATAGAAACTTTTAGCTTTGATTTAAATATAAAAAAAAGGTCATGAGTACAAAGCAGTTTTGTGTCTTTGTTTGTCTCCCAGAGGTTTGTGATTGAGGTGAAGACTAAAGGAGGGAGTAAGTATTTCATCTACAGGAGGTACAGAGAGTTTTTCAACCTCCACCAGATCCTCGAGTCCAAATATTCTGCAGAAGACTCAGACAAGCCGGGTCCCAACACCTGCGTCCTGCCCACTATTCCAGGTGAGTGTGTTTGCAGCGCTGATAACTGCACAATCTTCAACACGGTGTCACATTTCACATTGTTCAAATGCACATCTGTCAGCTCAACAGACAACTCACCATGCCCTTTAATTCAGATTGTAATCTTTCAAAGTCTGACAGGTATGAGGAAAATCTCTGACCCAAACTATGTAAATAGTTCTGGTGTCTGATTTTCAATTTTGTTAAGTTTGTGCCTCAGGCTGCCATGCTGGACTTTATCCACATGAAACACTTTAGTGGGATAAGCAAAAAAGCTGCTACATAAATTACTGAGAAACAGAAAAAATAATCCAAACAACATTGAGCAAAGATACATTACGTTAGCTGTTTGTGTTTTGAAGCATCTGCAAGTTTAACTTTTTGTGTTGAGAGAACCTGACGTTGCATGGAACAAAGTGCAGCTCCTGATTCATTTCAATGAGACAAAAAGAAAACATAGAGAGAACTGGCAGACTGGTTGATCATTGCTCAAATTCTGCAGCAACGCGATGGGATGTCATCTATCAGTCCAATTTGTTGGCCAATTATTTATATGCAAGTGCACCTTCCTGTGAGATTACTGTGAACTGTGAGTGGCGTCACATGAAACCGCTGGGCAGTGTTTCGTGTGTGGTGAGCTTTCACACCCATAGATGTATTAATCAAACTGGTATCCTGTTTTTATTTCATTTCTTTTCATATGTTTTGGCCCCTGCAGAGCAACAACATTTTCCAATACATGCAACAAATGCAGCCTTCTTTCTAGACTGAGCAACAACAAACTGCTTGAAAAGGAACTAAGATCAAGAATGTACCATAAAAAAGTGTTTTAGAGGATTATGGTTAGTAGATTTTCGGCACTTAAGACCAATTTTATTGCTGCTTTTGCATCCTGTTTTACATCACTCCTCAGTAGTGCTTCTATTTCCAGTTGCATTGTCAAACAAATCCTCCTTCAGATGCTTTAACTATAGTGAAGAATAATCCCAGTTGTAGGAGTTGCATTTCTTTTCTGTTTAGTGAAAACAGAGAGCAGGCAGCAGGGCCACTGTGTGATGACAGTGATTTTGCTGTGTCAGGTTTTCGCTGCTGACAGAGTACAGAGGAAACATTGTACTTTACTGCATCATTTCTGCCTCGTCACGCTGCAACCTTCACCTTCAAACGCATTCTGCTCCACTTCATGCATATGGAGAGGAACAGGCTGAGTTTGTGGTGACAGCTGGCTGGATTTTCTCCCCGTGGCTGGAAGGAACTGAAACCCATCTGAATATGGTTTTAAAAGTGAGGATCTGCTTCGTGTTGGACATAATTTTGTCATGTCAGATATTATGAATCAAGCATATACCTCAGTGAGTTTTCAGAATGGATTAAGGCACGAATTGATTTTCTCGATGAATTTAAAAACACCTTAGTTGCAGATGAAATCGAGGAAGAATAGCAAATAATAATTACCGTTGTAGCCCTTTGATTTGATTACAACTTAGCCCCATTTTCATGTGAATGTAAATCCAATTCTATTCAAGCCACAAGGACATACTGACAAAAACCTGCTGCATTACAACATTAGTTCTCCAGTGAAATATCTGCTGTCTGAAGGGTTATTTCCACTCTCAAAATATTTATAAAGTAGAAGTAAAATTATGCGTGTACTTTGTGAAGTATAAGGAGTAGGAGAGTTTGGTCTTTAGTATTTGGTTTTATCTGATCTGATACTTTTATTTACCTAAATGTTGATCAAATATATCTCTGACACAGCTGAAAAACAGCTGTACCCTAGTTTTGGCAAAGCTTATTTTTCACAGGCTTCTTGATCCAAATACTGAAGGATGGTTCAAAACTAAGTTCATAAATTACTGATGTTATGTGAATGGCAGTTTAACTGGGAGAACGTTGAACAACTGAAATTAATGTGACGTGATTCTCTAGAGAGAAGACATATTGTTACAGCTTCTTCCTTCACAAATGATCTTTGGCTGAGTACAGCTTGTAGAGGGAAAGAGAATTAAAATTAGAAATCGCGACAGTTGGTATAATCATTGTTATAATGGTATAATCAGTGCCGGCTAGAGTCGGTCACAGTGGTGCGCGCAAATAATTTTTCACATTCACACACTCTAATTTTCATTTGTCATCTGTCTTAAAGAAATGCAACACTATCAGGCTGAGGTGGCAAAACACAGTAGAGTACAGACTTTATTTTAGCTGATCCATTTAGATGTGCCCCAGTACAACCCTTAGGATGATGTTAACGTCTTTACAAATGTCCTTCTATTGAACTCAGTAAACTTAATTCAGAAATTGCTCCCAAAGGTCTTGAAAGCATTTAGGAATAAAACTCTTCTTTTGGATCTGCCTGTAGCAAAGTGTCAGGCTAAATGTCACAAGCTCTGTATTCCCATCAGTCATCATAGAGCCAGGAGGAGTATATCTACAAGGTCAGTCCAAAACCTTATATCAGAAGACTGTTAATGAATACGTATAATCCACAGTGACATTCAGAACAGTCAGAAAAGAGCAGATGGATGGAAGGACAGATGAGCGCCACAGGGAAAATACACAGACAAACTGTAAACGACACGTGGAAGAGTTTGGATTTGGGAGAGATGAAAGAGAAAAATTCATGCGTCTCTCTGCTTTCAAGTGGTTTGTACTGGTCAGGTACACGATGGAATCAGAGTGACCTGAGAACACAAACATCCTTTTCTGCAGCTTTCTGTAGTTTGCTGTAGCGCTCCGAGGCTAACTGGGAGATATCATCCTATATCGAGTCCACTTCCTAGCTGATCATGCCGGGAACACCTGTAAACTGATTCAGCGGGGTCCTAGCTCATGTCATGCTCGAAGCACCCCAAGCTGTTTTTTAAAATATGAAGTAAAGTAGATTCAAAACTGCTGTCTATATAAACTGGTTATATCAGAAGCTACCTGAGCTGCAACTGGATGCAAATGTTCCTCTGAATCGCTCCCATTGCCCAAATCCAAATCCAACACCTACTTGAAGTTCATAAGTATAAACTTAGTTCTTGACAATAGGTCATACTTTGATGTTGTCTCTGATGGTGGTGTTTTTGATTTTTGATTTTGGAAGAATACACATCCTAGTGTCTCTGAAAACTCCTACCTCTCCTCCTCTACTGTTGTCTTTATCTGAGCAACTCTGTCAGCTGGTGATATCTTTCAGTCTCAACATCTTCATGCATCTGCTTCTTAGGATGTATTATTGGAAATAGTTTGAAAAAGGAATTTTGTCAAAGGAGTTTTTGATTTCTAAAGGGCTAACTGGGTGACTTATGATTCAGCTCTCAGTGATGCTCATTCTCTAATGAATCCTCTATCGTGGCCTCTATTAAGCTACAGAGACACCTGAAGATTTAAAGATATTTTTGTGCAGAGGTGGAGCTTTGATGATCTATTTGAGCTCAAGAAATAGCATCATTTGTTGAAGATCCTATATTATAAACTACCTACAGATGACATGAGTGTCAGAGGACTACTGAACAAACAGTACTGTAGTAAAAAGTTTTAAAATGACAAGACGTTGAGTTGCACAAGGAGAAATAAGAACAAGAAAGAAAGAGAGAAAAAAGTGCACTCAACTGTCTTCCTCGACATTTAATAATCTAAGTTAATGGGAAGTCCAAAGAAGGAAAGTCATTGGCCCATGCAAGTGAGCTGTTATTAAAGAAGATTAAGTGCAGGGAGGAAGCACCTGGACCGGCCACAATCAAACAGAAACTTTAAATTAGAAAGTCAGCGGTGCAATAATGAGCCACCGACTGAAGAGCACTGTTTAAAGCTCAGACTCAGGCCTGTAAACCACAGACCAGCCTCAACTCATTTCATATGATAAATACTGTAATTACATAACTGTCTGTGTGGCATTGATGCAGAGATGCATCCTTACAGCGTCACACTTTCAGCTTGACCACCATAACATTTTAGATTTATGTGGTAGGTTTTTAATGCTTTCCTTCTGAGCCTACAAACCATGTAATATTTCAAATCACAATCAAATTTAAGCCATTAAGACTGATCGTACAAGGTTTCCACAGGCCTCAGTCAGTGGCTGTGCACCATCATGTCTGTGTTTGTCCTCTTGTCCTTGTCTCCCCGGCGGCTCCAGCTTTATTCTCCAGCTCATTGTTTTCCCATAAGTCAGTCTGTCTGGGAGCCGCCGTCAGTGTCTGTATTGATTATCAGAGGCTGGAAACCAACATCTGCACCAATAAATACCTGAAGGCTTTGAATGGGTGGCTCGGACCATCGATTCAGGAGAGATGAGGATGGAGCGAGGTGTTTGTGCGTCTGTGTGTGTGTGTGTGTGTGTGTGTGTGTGTGCATTAGTGTATAAATTACTTACAGATGAGCAGGTTACACTGCTTTGCACTGTAATCACACTTAAATCAGTACTGATTTATTTCTGCTTTAACTCAAATGGCTTTAGTTTAGCTCTTGACTTGTGTATAAGAAATCATACATTACATTTGGTTTAAGGTTCAATACTGCATGCGTTATTGTATATTGTATATGTTACTGTATATCCCAGCATTGGTGCATTAGTAATCTGATCACAAGAGCATCGAGTCTGTATCATCTCATCTACTGCCTAAAGTCATGTTACAGATTCACAAAGGAAAAACATCATTTCGAGAACCTCCAAAGTCCCAAAGCAGAAATTCATTTACATTATTATTCTATATGTTTTTGTCATTATGTTTTTCACATCATACTTCCACATCATACACAATGACATTGCAGATGTTTAGCAAATGATGTTTACCATGATCAACATCTTTGTGCATCGTGGTAGCTTGCTAACATTTATTCATTGCAATTAAGATTGATGGGAATTAGTTTTTTAGTATTTGGTCATAAATCAATGTAAAGGACAAAGTCAAACATAGACTGGTGGAGGCAACGCCAAAGTAATTAAGATTCATGCTCTTAATTTGAACCTGAATCTGTGAACCAACATTTCACAATCTGTCCAAATCGTTGTTGAAATATTTCAGACGTTGCCATCCTTAAAGCCATGCAGCTAATAAGGCACATGTACTGTATAAACTTTATCATTATAGCATGACTGTAAATCTCCTGTTTGGTCCTGAAGAATAAACCAACACATTGTACGTTGGAAGACAAGGAGCTCAGTGTAACTCAGCTTCCCTCATCAGCCTCCTCGTTCGGTTTCATGTTTCCCAAACATTAGGAACCAGTGTACAATATAACTTATTACCAAATACTACTGAGTATTCTCGAGGTACATTTTCCAAAGTAACTCCATCTGTTTCATCTTCACGCTGCACCTGTGCTGTTGTCTTACAGTTGGAGCTCTGCCAGAACTGCCTCCAATCCAAACCATTAAAACAAGGCTTCTGCTGTTCTCTGATCTCTTATCCGTTTTCTCAGCTCC
Source organism: Centropyge bicolor (assembly GCA_037975185.1). NCBI lineage: Eukaryota > Metazoa > Chordata > Actinopteri > Pomacanthidae > Centropyge > Centropyge bicolor. Next base: position 1,554,704 of record JBBMOC010000018.1, on the reverse strand, counting down.
TCTCCGTCCTCCCAGAAGTGTCTCTTCACTCCCTTGATGTTTACTGTATGTGTTGTTGCCAAACGGGGGGTAAAGTTGCAAATGATTCTTATTCTTGGCTTTTTGTTTCAACCTGCTCAGAGGAGCCGGTGAGTGGAGGGTTTGCACAAAGAGTTTGTGTGTGTGTGCGCCAGAGACTTTCAGCAGTCGTAGAGATGCATTTCAAGGATAAAAGACAAAAGATTTTACGTCATAGTGTACTGGATTTAATTAATATCTTCTAGCTGATATGGGTGACATGTTAACCTCACTTTTCTGCTTTGTCCACCTCATGTTCATGGTCAGTTTTCTTACTAAAGCCTCTCTGATCATTGTCCTCTGACAAAAATGATTATCTGACTCACCTTCATTTATGCAATCAATACAAGCACCTTAACAAATAGCTGTGATTGGTGCAGGGAAATTTTTGCCCTGGTTTTTGTCTCGCAGGTTATGTACAGCCTGCCTTAAAATATTGCCATATTGCCAAATATATTCAAGGATAAGCACAGGGTTCTTTGTAGTAAACATGCTTTTTATGCTTTTTCATTTGCATCATTATATTGTGTTTTCTGTTATCTTTTCTTCATTGTTTATTCAAAGTCACCCATAATACACTATAGTACAATATACCAAAGCACCATAGCCTTTATTGAGAAATTTTCGACATGAGTTCTGTGTAGACTTTAAGTCAGTATCTCTCGTTGCCTCTTTCTATATCGGGAAAGTTCTACTTTTCTACAAACTCTGATTTAGCATCTGCCACCGAGGAGTCTGCTGGATAATATTAGATCTGATGGGTTTAATTGCAGTGCCAGATCTCATCAGGATGGAAAGGGAATAAGAAAGACAGAAGGGAGAAGGGAGGGTGGGAGATGGGTTGGAACGGGGGAAAAAAATGGAAAAGGAAATAGGTCTGTTTGGTCAAATTGATTTGATTAATGAAAAACTAATTAATGGAAAAATCTCTTAATGCCAGACTCTGTTTTGTTTCTTCTCTCTCTCTCTTTTCACCTTTTATTTTCGGTTTCATGCACTACATCAGAAATTGTCGGCAAACAAAATGTAAATGGGCTTGAAAATCAATTTAGTTTCATGTTAATCTAAATGTATCAGCTGCTATCTTGAAGTCAAACAAATTCTCCTGTCCTGTTATCTTGCTTCATCTCAGGTGGAGCCTTTGGGCAACATAGACATTATAATTGAAAAAAGAAATAAAAGCTGTTCTACACTAGATTCAAGGTCAGATGAGCATTTAATTCTAGTGAGCGAATGATTCATCAGCTCGTGAGTAAATGAGTGAATTTGTGTCTGCGAATGATGGAGTGAGTTATCGTGCTCATGAGTGAATGAGGCGTGAGAAATGGAGAGAGGAGAGAGGGCTGAATATTGTGGCCGAGGGTCATTAAGACTGTGCTAAATTTGATTTAACAGCAGTGTTGGATGGCCTTGGATGAATTGTTGAGGGGCCTGATTTAGAGCGTTAGGAGTCGTCGCTGTGCCTCATAATTTTGACTGGACTTGATGTGAAATTCGGGACGAAGGGTTACATGTCCACGCTCTGGATAAGGGTGTGTTTGATGTAGGAGCAAATATGCAAAACACAAATATGTGTGTGCACCCTCCACAGGTGATGTGGGTGCTATCCTGTGAGTCGGTGCACACAGTGGGGAGAGTGTGGGCGACAGCAGATACCGTCATTAAGCTCAGCCTCAGCTCATCTCATGAAAAGAACAGAATTGAGCAAACAACAGTGAAGAAAATAAAGTTTATAATGCAGCATCCCCCACAATTATTTAAAGCTGCCCTGTGGAGTTTTTACATTTGGTGTTTATTAGCAAAACTCTGTGTGGACTAACAAACATGTCACATGCACTTTTTTCATCATTAAGCATTTTTGAATATTTAAATTGTGCATTGTATATTTTTCTTCTTCACTGCCTTTTTTGGTGCATTGCTAAGCTTCTTTGCACGTTACTGCCACCAACTGTCAATCAATGGAATAGTGTTGTGTATTGAGTGCATGTACGTCCTTGTGGTCATGACTAAAACTCCACAAGATATCTATAAATTTCTCTGTGTGCCGACTGAAAACAACCATATTCAGTCAGTAAAAATGTAATTAGAGCCTAAGTGAATAACAGTGCATATTAGGTTTAGTCCATTTTATTTATTTTTCCTTTTCTAATTCACTGTAGAGAAACATCTGTGTGCCTGCTCCGAATTACAGTCTGTGTGAGTTGTGCACATTCTATGTGTGTGTAAATCATGTATGCGTGGGAAATCATGTAGGCCTGGATTATACATCTGACCCCTGCTGATTTCATTCCTGCGCCTTTTTCATTGTTCTCAGGAAAAGTCTTCATCGGCAACAAGCAGGAGATTGCAGAGAGCAGAATCCCTGAACTCAACACGTACATGAAGGTAATGACATTTAATTCCATGTGCTCTTTTATTTTGTGCAAGGGTTGTTGAGTTGTTGGCATGCTTGGTATCTTCTGCAGAAGCCTACAACTTAGTGGGCTGAACAATGCTGTAGGTGGATAAGCACTGACTCGGATATTTCAGCAGTAGTTTGCAGATCGAGCTCAACATGTAGGCGTTGCTGCTCTCTTCTCTTTGCTCTGCCCTGTGCCCACATCACGTCTGACTGACTGTAGTTGTGGGACTTTTGACATGTTTCACTGTTGCTCCATCGCTAAAAACACGATCAGGTTCTCTTTCTCCCACTCACTCACTTCTCTTTTCTGCTTTACTCTTTTTTTTTCCCGCAACCTACGTGGTTCTCACTTTGCCACACTCTCTCGCCTTCGCTCGCCTTGCACTTGTAATCTTTCTCGCTTCATCTCCTCTCTTTCATCCACTCCTTCCACCCTTCTCGCTTCAATCTCCCACCACCCTACTTCTCCTTCTCCTCTTCCATCAAACTCCTACTCTCCGTACACCCCCCCTTGTCTCCGCTGACCTCTTGAACCATTCACCCTGATTTCTTTCTTCTTCCGTCTTTCCTCTGTCTCCACCTGTCCCTCCCCATCTTCCACCTCAAACACTGCCTCATTATCTTCCATCCTTCCTCCCTTTCCTCCATCCTCCATCCTCTCCAACATCTCTCCATCCCTCTCGTCCCATTCTCCCTCTCTCTCCTCTCTCCCAGAGGTTACTCGGTCTGCCAACATGGCTGTTGCTCGACGAAGCTCTCAGGATGTTTTTCTACCAGACGGACCAGGACAGCCAGCACCAACCACGAGCCCTCAGGCGCCTCCGCCCACCTACCCGCAAAGTGTAAGCCCCCCTGCACATGGTGCTATGAAGCACTACGAGAGCCACTGGTAGTAACACTAAGCATTTAGCTGAATCCCTTGAGCTGCGGGCCAAATGTGACTGAATATAAATATCTTTACCACAGGCAGCTTGTTTTTTATCAGAACTTCAGATCAGAGGACAGACCTCTAATTATACAAAGTGTTTGAGGGTGCAAAGGTGTCCGCCTTGGTGAATCGGCTTTGAAGCTGAAGCACCTGCAATTAATGGTGAAGGAGGTTATTTGTTGACATTTGAGAGTCCTGTTTGTGGCCTCAATTGATTTGCATACGTTTCTTTGTGAATAAGGAATCCTGTAGGCTCTCAGTAAAAGCATCACAGGCCCTCAGAATATTTAAGAACAATTACTCTCAATCTAGTGCTGTTATGCTTTTAGGAGCATAATGACATTGAAATAATGAATGAATCAAATAAAGTTTTGAAATAAAAAAGTAGTTGGAGCAAATGAGGTTCTGGGGTTTGAGATAAGGAGTGAAGGAGGACTCCAGCAAGCTGATAGGCTCCTAAAAAGATGAAAAGGATTGGAGAGGACTTTCCCCCTAAAGGATAAACCTTGAAATGTGTAGACTATTGGATTTCTATTAATAATTAAACTGGTTACGTCAGTGTGTTTGCATTTTTCACAGGTAAGATGTGGAGAAACAGGAAAATAGCAAACAACATAAATTGATTTAACCAAACAAGTAAATAAAAAAGCACAACATAACCAGACAAATACATGAGCTACATATTAGCAACTTTTGGATTTTAAATCTGTTAACATATTAGTTACAGTGACCTTGTCTGAAATGCAAAATGACAACAACAGTGAATTGTCCAATACTTTGCATGTAATAATGATCATTGATAGTCACTGTTGCTCGACTTTTATTCTATTAATCCATAGTGCTTGGATATTAGATTTATCTCCTCTATTTATGAAGGTAGGCCTCTGTTGCTGACTTGTCAATCAGGCCTCTTGAACTTGACTTTTGTAATTCTTCATGGATACTAAAGCACAGAAGAGAAAACTTCGGCAGACTTACATTCATGTTACTAGCTTTGCAAAATGACAACTGTACAACTGGACTCGACTGTAGACACTCGAAGACAGTTCACTTCTCATTGTAAAAGCTTCTTTAGTTCTTGGAGGAGAAGAGAAGTGAACGTCTTCAAGCATCTACAATCAAGTCCACTTGTCGCAGAGTCAACCCTAGTTTTAATACTGTGACTGAGAACCTTCACAGACGACCTCCGCCCTGTGACAGGTGAAAAAAGGTGCAAATAATTTATGTTAATACAAAACGAGGCTGTCCTGAGTTATGATGTCCCATTTGGCCAGTAAGTGCCGCCTTCATTCCTCCCATCTTATCCGCACTGCTCTGCCTCACATCATAAACGGATGTAGTTAAGCAGCGAGGAAGCGATGCAGGCAAGGATACATAAATTTGGCAATGAGAAAACTCCACAGAGACTTATTACCTTTTTTACGGCCCACTTCCTCATTCACAACGGCCACTCTGGCCTCTGATTGGCCCATTTCCCTGGGTCAGATTACACCAGCAGGTGATGTGGTAAAGGGGGAGTCTCTCAACAGGAAATGATGCAAAGATAGACTCTCAGTACTTCCTCTCTTCTTTAATCTGGCCTTCCCTTTATTTATATGAATGTTTTCGGTTGTGTATTGGAACATTTGAAGGAACTGTGATGTTTCCTCTTTTGATTGTTGCCACATATCTGATTTTCCCACTGATGCATTTTGTCACTCACTTCCAAAATCTTATAGTCAATACCTTGCTTTTTCTAATTCAAACATAGCAAGAGTTTCCTTACACCATTAAACCACGGGCCCTATTTCCTTTCTGTATGTGGTTGTATTTTTATTTTCCATGCATTTCCTAATTAGCACTACTGCACTAGACTGATGAAATGGACGTTTTGCAGGTATACACAAATGCACAAACTGAACTTTTCACCTGATGATAGCGCGAGATGAAAAGTCACAAGATTACCAAAGTAATTACAATTCATCCTGAGGGTGAACATGAAGGTTTGCACTAAATTGTTAATGCATCAAACAGTTGTCAAACCATTTCACTCTGAAACAAAAATACTGACAACATGTGGTGCTGGAGGAAAAGTCAGGGGATCACCAAAGTCACTGGGAATCATCCTGTGGGGACCATGAATGCAAAATTTCATGGCAGTCAATCTGATAGTTGTTGAGACATGTCAGTCTGGCCAAATTGGTGGAAACAAATTTCAGACTTTTAAAAGCCTTAAAAGGCCTGATTTTGATCTCATATCACGAGATAATGCATCTTGTTACTGATCACACCTGCAGCATTTACAGGAGACGACACGCTCGCTCATATCTGTCCTCTTACCTCTGTCTCTCTTTGTCTTTTAGGAAGACAGTCAAACCAAAGATGGACCTCTTCTCCTCCCCCAGGGCCGAGGTATGTGTAGTAACTTTTTTGTTGTTGTTGTTGCTTTGGTTCCAATCTGCATGGCCGCCCACAGAGTAACAACTTTTTAGTCCAACAACCACGCACAATGGACTTCATCACCCCGAGAGAGACCATGTGATCCTGTCAGCACCCTTAGCGTGACTGCGTCTCATGACAGACACACACACACACACACACACAAACACACACCACATCCCCAACCTCAGCTTCATTTTAACCTAACCTTTCAAACCTAGTCTGAACCCTCAAACTGTCCTTTGAAGGTTTGTCTGAAAGGGAGGACTGGCCACAGTGTCCTCACTTTCCAAAAATGTCCTCACTCTCAAGGTCTAAAACTCTCAAATTCTCACAAAGATAGATTTGCAAGTACGCCCACACACACCCACGCACACAACTTTACACAGTGCTGCCCACGATACTGCAGCACTTTGTGAGACTCACCAACAAGCCACACAAAAAACGCAGACTAAAAACAAAACGAGCACAAACATATCGACTGATGTGACCAATCAATGACGATGACTTCATCTGTCAAATGTGGTGTCACACTGTTTCTCCTCCCTCTCGCCTGTGACTCCGTTGACCTCATCAATAGTTCCCGCCTCGCTTCACTTCCTTTTTTAATTTCTGTATCCATCTCTCCTTTCGAATTAGCCTCCCTCTCCCTCCCCACTTCCTCCTCTCCTCCTCCTCCTCTTCCCCACCCTTCCTTTTAAACAACCCTTAAGTTTGTCCTTGTTTCCTTTTCCTCTCTCCTCCCTCTGTCTTTTCAAGGTTGCGACCATCTCTCATCCCCCCCCACCTCTTCTTCTCCTTCACATCCTCTCATTTTTATTCTCTTCACGCCCTCTGCTCCAACACCGTAAAAAAAGGGAAGAGAAACACTGTTTGTATTCCGTCGTCGTTTTACCTCGAAGGTGTGTGTTTGTGCACTTGTGCAGCCGATGCCGTTGAGATGAAGTGATTACAGTCAGGTCAAAGGTTAAAGTGGTGATCACCTGCCAACTTAATTCTCCAAGGAGGCACAAGATGGCTTTTATTCTCTGTGCAATCAGCGCAATCCTACACCGACCTTTGAATACACACACGTTTGTACTTACTGATCCTTAAAGATAAAAGCGTTTCCTAACTCCTAACACTAACTTTAACATTCACAGCTAAACGTCTTACCCCAACTCTCACCCTGACCATATATCTAACCTTAATCCTAAACAAAGTCTGAACCTTCAAACGGCCCTTTGAAGAAGTGAGGAGCAGGCAAAATGACCTCGCTTCCAAAAATGTCCTCACTCTTGAAGTCTAAACTCAAAATCATCCTCACAGAGTTGCAAGCAGAAGCACATGGACACGCTCGATCACAACCATCACAAATGTCTACTTTTAGAATAAACCTCGTCTTGTAGTAACTGTGTGTTTGTGTGGGAGTTATGATGTTAGTACAGTCAGACTGATGGATGACAGCCACTATACCGTCACCGTCTATTTGTATGCATTATGGTGTGTAAAAACATACTGAGTCATTTTATTTGGGTGTGTAGCAGCTTTGCAGAACTCCTCTTCTTATTGAGTCATTTCTGTCTGTAAATCAGCCCTTAAAGTTTAATTTCCTTGACACGATTTTGGAGAAAGGTGCCCACACATCCGGTTGATTTAGAAGGTTCTCATATGTTTGTTTAACCTAATTCATATTTCTCATTTGATATCTTTGATTTCTTATGTGACTTCTGGCAGTGCAGCAAGAATAAGTAAAACTCTTTACAATGCACATCTACTAATTTCAAGTGTTTTTGGGGATCAGATTTAACTTTTTAACCAACCTGCTCTTTTATTCATTTGTGAATAAATGTAGAAACAAATTGGTTTGGGTCTTAGACAGATTGAAATATTCATACTAGAGCTGCAAAAATTACTGGCTTTAATAGGCAACTATTTTGATCATCGCAAAAAAGTCAAAATTTGCAGCCTTTGCTTTCAGATTTTCAAAATTATATACTATATAATTTTTGGGGTTTTGTTCTGTTGGTTGGACAAAACGAGTCCTTTGACTGCATCACCTGAACTCTGGGAAAGTGGGATGGTCTGTTGTCACTGTTGATGTTTTATAGACCAAATGATTCATTGATGGAGAAAATAATCAACAGATAAATTGATGATGAAAATAATCATTAGTTGCCATAAATCAGGCTGTAGTAGACTGTAGTATTCTTCACTTGGAAAATAAGGTTTTTTGGATTCAGCTGCAGACTGAAGTGCCTCGATAAGCTGAAAGTGTTTCTGTGTTTGTTGCGCTTTTGCACGTTTTGTGTCCATGGATATGTTTACACTGTATACAGCCTATAGTGTGAGCACATGTCTGCAGGTGACGTGTGTGTGAGTCTGCAGCTCTTGAACTCGTGTGTGTTTTATCCCCTTGCAAAAGCCTTTAACTTTTCCCAACCTTGTACTACATAGGAAAAAACAACAGCCCTTTCACACACACACACACACACACACACACACACACACACACACACACACGCGCACACACACATACACACATACACACATTCTGTGTCTCTCCAGTGGTGTTCTATTGCCAAACAAAGAGCAACAACTCTATTTTACGCTCCCTCTGTCTCCCTCTCTCCCTCTCCCTTCTTTCTCTCTCCCTCCCTCTCTCTCTCTGTCTGTCTCTCTTTCTCCCTGTCTCTATCTTTCCTGTCTCTCTTTCACTCTCTACCGCTCTCTCTCTCTCTCTCTCTCTCTGCCTCCCCTCTCTCCCACACAGAAGTAAAACACTGGTGTACTCCACTCACGAAGCAGCCGGCCTACTCAACATTTATTTTAGCTCCTTTCTCTCTGAGAAAAATGAGTGCTCCTCTGTGCATTCGTGTGTGTTTTGTGTGTGTGTCCTGCTGTGCTTTGCTTTTTCAGCGCAGGGAAGTGGCTGTTAATCTCCATCCAAACAATGATCAATGGCTGGTCTGAGCCTGATGGATAAGAGGAGAACGCAGGCATTTGTCACAGCAGAGCTGGTGCAAACGTTTACACTACAACACTTCATTCCACTCCACTTAGAATTAGCTCAGGCTTAGCCCCAAACAGTGCGATGAGTAATTGTTGTTGGCTGCGGCACTACGAGCTTCAAACAAGGTCAATGGGACAGGCTGCTCTCAGTTAGCATGATGCACAAGCTGAAGGGCCGGTTTGTTTGATGTGACAAAGTTGGGCAGTGACAGCAGAGAAGCAGGGATAGATGCAGGAGAGAGAAGAGGCAAAGCAGATGTCAGAGAGGTAAAAAGATGGAGCGAAAACTTCCATGAAAAAAAGCATAAAATTAGAATATTGAAAATCAAGCAGGTCCTAATCGACCGGGGCTCAGCCTGTCGTCTTTTGCAGTGAGAGCCATTAGAGCAGAAATTAGATCCTATTTTAGATAAAGACCTATTGGAGCGAAAAAAGCTGATATGCAGGTACGTTTTGTACTTTCCTCGCCAGGAAATGTGAAACCAGCAGGGTCATGGCTTTGCTTTTTACCAGCTTACCTCAGGGTAAACAGTGAATATAAAGGTGATACGTTGATCATTCATTAGGTTGAGTGAGTCTTTGTGTGTGTGTGTGCAGACTCAACTACCCCACTACTCTGTATTTATATATTAAAATGAATCAAGTTACTATGTCCAATGCAAAAGATGAATCACGATGTAACTGCAGAGAATTAATGCTCAACTCTACAGCTCCGATCTCTTTAACCTGTTGTGGCTCACTGTTTTGGTCTCACATCAAATTAACTGTTAACTCTCACCTCTCTCATTAGCAGCAGGAAGCTGTCTTCAGCAGAACAGCTCAGATAGACCCGCTGTTCCCTGCCTGCCAGGCAGTACTCACAAAGACAGACACTAGCTGCTGAACACAGTGGACCATTTAGCACAATGTCTAAAAATGCAACTGCTTGCCAACATGTTAGCCTTGTACTGTAATGGCTCTATGAGTTTGAAAGGCTTTAGGACTTTATGTCTGTCAGCTTCTTTCTTCTGCCCCTGACAGCCAAAAAATAAATTAATACGTGCATAAGTTACCAAAGATAGAAGTGCACCTACTGATGTTTTCATCAAATTTATATGCATAGAAATGTCTTCGATCTGAGGGCAGGTTTTGATATCAAATGTACTTTAAGTGTTTTTGATGACTGCAGATTCTGGGATTTGATAATGCCCAAATGTATAGTCCCTCTGTGTGACAGCTGAGAAGCAGATGACCTCTGCAACCCGTGCTCATTCTTATACGCATATATATGCATATCCTCCTGTGATCCTTCACTCCAGGCCTTCCAGGAAGTGGGCCATCTACTTAAAAAAATACACTTTCATTAAACGTCAGGGAGAGAGAGAAAAAAACCCCCCTCAATTCTCATTTCCACCACCCTATTGCCAGACTAACGAGCTGAGGGTTTAACAAGCTCATTAAGGCGGGGTCGGCGCGAGTCTAATTGTACCGGATGATTGCTCCCGGGGCCGGCTGAACCCAAGGGTTGTGTGGCTACATTTAGAGGCCGACCCTTTACTGGGCACGTTACACAAAATACCAGCTCTGAATAAACCACAGTGTATGTAGTTATTGTTTGCTTTGCACGACTATTCAAATTATGAAAATGTCAGCGAGGAGGCCATTGCATTTCACATATTACTGAAGACTGATTTGTAAGGATGCAAGCTCTGGCTGCTTTGCATTCTGCTCTTTTGATATCGCTGTGGGTAGTGAAACCGGCGCCTCTGCTTTTTCATAATAGATGTCATCCTGCATGATTGTGATATGATGGTCACGTTGCAAAAATGGCGAATCATAGAATCAGGCTCTTTCTCTTTGATTCACTTTATGTAAGAATTGAATTTTTTGTTAGCAGCAGATCTCAACATCTGGCCTTATTGTAGTCGCCCGGCTCCGTCCCCCTGAATTGCTGCCCACTCATCTTTGAGTTTGAAAAGCTCTGCACACCTGTAGTTTACCCACACAGGTGATTTTACTTATCTTCACTGATTACACCTCTTCTCATGTTTGTATGAGTGTGGGCTTTGATTGACATCTGCTTAACTCTACTGTTTGTTATGTTGCACCTCCTTTGATTGAACTAACTACAACTTTAACATCTTGAGCCTTAACATCATCAACATCTTAACATCTCTAGTTGAAGCAGTCATGTGACCTTGTGTTATTCAGAACAAACATCTAAAAACACCTGTGGGCGTTTGTAGGGACTAATTGAATCCAATTGGTCTGGTGTTGTGCTCATTAACAGCTGTTTTCCCGGCGGATGAGACAGTCCATCAATCAGAGCTTTGTAGGTGGGATCAAAATTGGGATGTCATTTTCTTTGTCACCTACCAATTGATGCAGATGTGCAGGTTGTTGTGAGTCGACTTATAGAACTCTGAGTTCTCAAATCTGTTTCTCTGACCGTTCAACAACTTCTACCAAAGCTTCCATGTCGACTGAAAACGAAATTGACATCAGAATCAAGCAATATTTTATGGTGGACGTATTTTTCTCTACTGTCGTTGTCTGTGGTTCTGTTTCTACAAATTAAACAAGTTTTTTGCAGTGTGAATAATTGTTAAATGTGTCCATGTTACATAATACCTGGTTTTGATTTTCACCGTTTTGTAACAATCTCAAAGTTATTTTTTGCGAGCCAGATGCTGAAAATTGCATTTGACTAAAAAACAGTGATGCACAAACTGTTTGAATTCATGCACGCATACATTCAGTTTTTATAGTTCAGTCATCAAGTCAACCACTTAATTGTTGGGTAAACCATAAGCAGAGACGGAGCGGAAGACAGGGAGGGGAAAAAAAGCACAAATTGCATGAAAGAGACAGACTGAAATAGAGACAAAGGGAAGATGACAAGCAAAAGTGAAGGGATGAAGAGGTGGAACATCGATGGTGAGGAGATAAGAGAGAGATGAAGGGAGGTATAGAGTGGAGGGAATTGCTTTGTCACATCATATTTGGTGTTTCTGTTGCAGATAGTATCTTATCGCCTTAAACACATTTTCACGTCATCTATAAATTACAGCCAGCGGCGGGTCGACGCTATAATAAAACTGCGTCTGGAATAATGCAGTAAAAATAGCAGCCCTGGATTCAAAGAGTGTGCATGTGTGCTGGCATTTGTGTGTGTGTGTGTGTGTGTGTGTGTGTGTGTGTGTGTGTGTGTGTGTGTGTGTGTCCTCAGGGTCAGGGTAATCTCAGTGGATTGTTAATCCAACCAGCTCCCTCACTCCCCAGCTTCATTAATCTGCCATCAGCCTCTGTCTCATTTTCTGTAGACACACATACAGTCACACACACACACACACACACACACACACGTTCTCTCACACACACGCACACACCCTGCACACACAGTCATTCATTCTCACACGTGCACATACACACTCGAACATTTACTTTAATAATCCTTAAGATTTTCAACACGTCACATTTTTGATGCTTTTTGAAAAGTTGTTCAAAGTGTTTTCTGCCCCCAGTGGTTGATTTATTCAAGTGCACTTGCACCTACAGAACTAAATCAACCTGCAAAATCCATACCTGCATTATTTACTTATTTATTTATCTGTTTGTTTATTTGGAACATCTGGGGCAATGCGTTAACCTGCGAACGCAACAGTGACATATAATTAGTTTATGAAGTTGTTATGGCCAACATGTTAGCAAACAGTTGTCAGGTGGGCTTGAAACTACATTAGCATTTATTCTGATTCATGCTGCTGCAAATGTAATTCAAATATTCCCTCACTTTTAGCTTTGTTTTGGTCTCAGCCACCTCCTCATTAACCTCGTCTCTCATCATTCGGTGCAGTGGTTTGAAATAATGTTGATCAAAGTGTTGAGACTGAACCAAAACAATAAAGTCACAGCCCATTAAAACCAAAGCAGTGGGCTAAATTACTCTGAAGGTTCATGATTCTCTGTGTGTCCACTGCTACGAGCCAAGTTACCCTTCATTTGACCTGTAATTAATATGAAAACATCGATTAGTGTAGCTTTAAAAAGTACAAAGTCTATCTCGCTTATTCTGTTTACACTCATGGCACAAGAAAGCATAGGTTCTGTCAGCCTCACTCGCTCGCTCACTCACTCACTCGCTCACTCACTGTCCTATGAGGATTATCACACTCACTACGAAACAACCACATGAAAACAGCAGCGGTCTATCAGCCCTCCGCAGCCCTGCACCTCTGTTTAACTTTTCTTATCTCCACCTCCTCCACCTCCTCCTCCTCCTCCTCCTCTTCATCACCTCCCTCCCACTCCTTGAACTGCTCCTCGTTCTTTTTTTGGTCTCGCTGCACCTCTCCCGATCCTCCAACTCTCTTTTAGTTTCACTGTCTCTGGTGATTGCTCCTGTGACTGTAATCCTCTCCCCAATTTCTTAGTCCAATTTAATCATCTCATCTTTCTTTCTTTCTTTCTTTCTTTCTGCTTCTGTTGATATTGATAACACAACTTGTGCATGTGTGAAGTTCTTGTGCATCTGTGTGTGGGTGAATACCAGAAAGAGTGTGCACATATGTTTGCTTTTGGATCTACTCGCACACATAAGATTCAATTTATTTCCATTACACGGTACTTGTACTACCACATTGAAAACATTATGTATTATGTGCATGGTTGTGCTTTTGCAGGAGCTTTTGTGAGTGTGAGTGTTTATGTAACAGGCTACTTTATCATCTGTCTATTGAATGAGTCTCTTGCAAAAAGGACAGAAATAGGTTTAAAGCATGTGTAATGATTCTACTGAGTTCTACTTTAAATGTAAATTCAGCTCTTGGAGGCTTTTATTCCAGATGCACTGATGCTAACCAGGATGCTCGAGCATCCTACCCCCCCCCCTCCACTCACACTTGCACTGCATCTCCTCAGGCTGCACCACTTTTGCAAACTCCTCGTACGCTTTTCATTTCGTCGCCCACAGACACACACACTCTTTCACACACTTACACAGATGAAAATACTTAGCTGTTCCTGGCAAGCACAGCGTGTTTTGTATAAACAGACTGAAGTGATGCACACATGAATGTTAGAATGGTCAGGTGATCGATTAATCAAGACTGATTGACTGTTTCGATTCATAGCTATAAGTCATTAATCAAGCAAAAATGCGGCTTCTCAAATGTGAAAATTTGTTGCTTTCCTCTGTTGGATTAAGCATCTTTGGGTTTGGTTGGACAAAGACGTCTCTCTGGATATTTGTGATGGACATTTTCACCATTTTCTAACATTTACTGAAATAATCTACATGTTTATCTATAATGAAAATCCAATTCAATCACAGACTGCAACCCTAACACTTTCAGTTTTACACTTTCACTATTAAATACTGTTACACATTGCAATCATATACGGTGTCTGCTCCACACACACACACACAGTCAGAACAGCTCTGTAAGTGAACACACACTTTCTTTCACTCTCTCTCGTATCAAATCTCTCTCTCATCCACACAAATCTTCACTTCTTCCAGTAGATGAATTTGTTCTCGTCTTCTCCTCTGTCTTTCACTCTCTGTCTCTCTCAGTAACACACACATGCACAGTGATCCTCTTACGCTCCAAACTTCTCTCCTTTTGTGCATCGATTCTCTAGTTTGCTCACAAATCATAACTTCATCAAACTGTCTTTCACAATCACACGTTGTTCTCCATCAGCCAAAAGTGTGCGAAGTCTTACCTGTCCACTCTCACCGTCTCTTCTCTCTTTGTGTCAAGTGCGTCCGTCTCTCTCTTCCCTCGTTCCTCTCCCCTCTCGCTGACTTTGTGTGTGTGTGTGTGTGTGTGTGTGCGCGCGCGGGTGTGTGTGTTTGTGTGTGTGTCCCAGGCGATGTTTGACTTTCGCGGCAACGGCAAGGCGGAGTTGAACCTGAAGAGGGGAGAGGTGATCTTCCTGCTGCAACGAGTCAACGCAGACTGGCTGGAGGTAAGAACGGAGAGAGAAAGAGAGAGAGAGAGAGAGAGAGTGGGAGAGGGAGGGGGGAGTGAAAGAGTGGGAGACAGAGAAAGACAGATGAGAGTGAGTGAGAGGGAGGGATGGGAAAGATAGAGAGGAGGTGGAGGGGGAGAGGAGACGTAAGCCAAGAAAAGAGAAAAAATGGAAAGAGAGAAGGAGGAGGAGGAGGAGAAGAGAAAGAGGAAGGAGGAGAGTGATGGAGGAAGAGACAAGAGGAGAGGGAAAGATTCTCTAGAAGAAAGAGATAAAAGAGAGATGGAGGGTAAGAGACAGCTGAAAAAGGGGAAGGCATAACAAAATAGAGACTGAATGAAAAGAGACATGAGGAGATGAAGATTTTGTTTCCACCTCTCCTCCATCTCTTAAAAGCTGGCCAAAAGTATATGGACAAAGATAACTCAAGTCTAACTTATAGCTTCTGCATCCATGAGGGTCTGCATGATGTTAAATGTGTTATCTAGCCATGTTTGCTGCACACTGCATGTGCCACCTTCATGAACATGTTCTTTTGGTGAGATTATGCATGTTCATGGGGTTATCAAGAAATATTTTTTTCAGTTTGATGTAAAACCTCGCTGGTCTGCATAGACACCTCACATTCGCCCTATGGCACATCAGTGGCTGACCTCTCTGACGCTCATGTGGCTTCATGTGGGTGAATCTCTGCAGCCAGCTCCCAAAAACTTTTTCCAACAGAGTGGAGGCTTTTATAGCAGCAGATGCATGTCAGCATATTTAAAAATCTTTGGGGTCTATATTTCCATTTTGCTTTATTTAAAAACTTTTTGCCAACATCCTTAAATGCACTAAACAGTCCCTTCTGAAGTTGCAGCAGCACAAAAAGTTAATTACAGAATATAATGCAACTTAAAAAAAGATTAAAACTTGTGTCATCCCCACGTGGCAGCAGCTGAGCACAGTGACCACCAAGTATCTCCACTGGTGTGATTGAAGGTGCCCTGTTCCAGTTTCCTTCAGAGGAACAATTACTTAATGAACACAATGTCCTGATTACACTCTGCCAGCGTCACGTGCGCGTCGTCCAAAAAACGAGATGTGGGACATTTTAATTAGCTGCTCAACGTGAAAACGCAGCGCTGGAAACACTGCAGGCAAACAGTTGTCACCGAAATTCTGCTTTGTCACAGAGTCCTTACGGAAAGGTCGGGAAACATGTTGAATAAAAATGCGTAAGATGTTGAGATGGAGTGTGAGAGAGAAGCCGGGTGAGTGGGAGAGAGAGAGAGAGAGAGAGCGAGAGAGAGAGAGAGAGAGAATGAGGGAGGAGGTGGAAGCTGATGTGGTGGGAGAGAGAGAGAGAGAGAGCGAGTGAGAATCAACATGGAGGAGGAGGACGGTGCAC
Source organism: Centropyge bicolor (assembly GCA_037975185.1). Classification (NCBI taxonomy): domain Eukaryota; kingdom Metazoa; phylum Chordata; class Actinopteri; family Pomacanthidae; genus Centropyge; species Centropyge bicolor. Next base: position 1,538,564 of record JBBMOC010000018.1, on the reverse strand, counting down.
TTCTCCTGCCCCGAGCTTTCTAGAGAGATCCAAAAATCCTAACAACAAAGACCGTTAATAATAATAACCTTATACAACACTGCACAACACTCTCCTGTTCTTTTTTGCCAACTTCGCATCCATGCTCGTAGTAAGTGTTTTGTGTTTTTTTGGGGGTGGGTGAGGTTAATGTAACACTTAGAACTTGCGAAAAGTTGACTGAGTGCCTTTGATTTAGTCAGTGGACAGAGCGGCTGTGGGTGGAAAACGTGACAAATCCAACTGGCAGACTGGTGCATCAAGGTAAATGCTTCAAACACACCAGTGCAGAGACACCTGGACAGCTTCAGGCTTCCCACAGTGAAATGAGAAACGCTCTCAGCTTCTGTGAGGGGTGGCCAAAAACTGAGAATTAATTCTATATTAAAACTCAGGTCTTATTAAAATGATGAATTTGTGCACAGCACAACTGAACTGATGGCTGTAGGAATGAGAAACTAAGCATCTGCTGCAGCTTCTCACCAGGTTCACATAGATTGTTCCTTGCATCATTATGCATGAAAAAAAAAAGGTTGTGTATTTTGCTTTTTCTTACACTGAACAAACACCCTAACTATTAATAATATTGTGTTTTATTTCCAAGAAGCAGGGCTTTAAATTTAACCACCACCACCCACCCAACCACCCAATTTAAGGGTTGACGTTCGCTTCTCATTGCTGGGTTGGAAATTTGTAGGATGAATAAAGGAATATCTTATCTCATCTCATCTTATCTTACACCTGTTCAGCTGTTTTCTAAATGTGCCCCCCTTCTCTTCCATACGCCCCAGTCTGCCCACCACCCTTTCTAAATTTCCTCGACCAGCACCCTGTGAAGCTGCCAATGAGAAACAGGCTTCGTCTCCAGTCGAGAGCGATCGAGCTGAGCAGCACTGAGCTGTTCATGCAGAGAGAGGTTTTACTTAAAGCATGTGTGCTCGGATTGTTCATCCATTCAGCCACTGCTTTTACATATCGGCATGTGGTTCAGTACTGGTCCACTGGTGCACAGTTTTATCATGTCTTTCCCTTACATGGGATAAACATAGACAACAGAAAGCTGGTGTTAAAAACTGGGGGAACTCTGACACAAGAGCTGACTATTACATGGAGAAAAAACACTATTAAGTTGCATTATGGGAAGTGTAGGAGCCAGACTTCATGCACCTTAAGGGACTAAATGTCAGGATACGTTTGACCATCCTCTTATTAATCTTTATCCTGCAGGGCAATAAAAAAAAAGAGTGGAACTAAAGGAGAGAGTTCTTTATGCCGGTATCAAGTCTGATTGACTGTGCAGTGGACAAAGAGGGGAAGAGAAAAGGAAGCTCATTTGACATTTGTAAACTGAAAATAGGTATAATAGGCACCTCTTCTACCTTATTTTCGCCTACAAAGCCAGTTCCACAGTAACTACAGTATATAATTACCATTAGTGAGCCTGCTGTTTTTGCACAAAAGAGCCACTGGCTGTATTCTCCTCGTGTCAAACAAGCTTTTATTTTCAGCACGTTTTGAGTACGTTCAGTTCTCCTGGGATAAAAATTCTGTGTCTGATTGGAGCATCTTAACTGTTACAGTCATCTAACAAGTGCTAACTCTGAGCTGCAGCACCAGATCCAGTAAACGCTTTGATTTTGTAGTTCTAGCAGACGGGCTAGTATAGATCGGAAATAATCGTGATCATCTTTACATGAAACTGTTGCCTTGTGCTCCTGTGTGTGTGTGTGTGTGTGTGTGTGTTTATGCAGATACACACTCAGACACCAGGGGTGCAGTAAAAAGGCTTTGCGGTTGTGTCGAATGCTTGTAACATCAGCAGGATATTATGAACAGGCTAATTAGTCTGGGAAACTTCTCTCCAGATGCACGTCTGTGCTGCTTCCTCGTCTTCTCTTCTTTAAATCATCAACCCATCTCATCATCACATCAGTCCCCCATCGCTCCATCTTCTGGGACTCCATCGCTATTTCTCATGATCTCTTTATCCTTCGTCTCCTCTCTTCCTTCCTCATCTCTGCTCTTGTCTTCTCTTCAGGGCACAGTCAACAATCAAACAGGTATTTTCCCACAATCCTTTGTGAAGATCATTAAGCCCCTCCCAGAGAGTGACACAGAAGGCGAAGGTGAAGGCCTCACCTACAGCTGCCTGCGCTGCTTCCTGCTCACCCCGTCAGGAGTCGACACCAGGTCTGCTTAGAAGAGAGAGAGAGCGAGCGAGAGAGAGAGAGAGAGTGTGTGTGTGTGTGAGAGAGAGAGAGTGTGTGTGTGTGTGTGTGTGAGAGAGAGAGAGAGAGAGAGAGAGAGAGAGAGAGAGAGTGTGTGTGTGTGTGTGTGTGTGTGAGAGAGAGAGAGAGAGAGAGAGAGACAGACGAGTCAACCGGATGTCTTTTGTTAGATGGTTCTTATTCTGTCCGAAAATTTGCAAACAGAAATACAATATAAGCAAATTTTGTAATGCAGAAGTTTGACATTAAATTTTGAGGAAGTGAAAATTTTGAACATTTGAATATTACAGACAGATGAAGGATGTCATTTTAGCCTATGCCATAAACTAAGCAGCTGGCCTGATTGTTGGATACTTTAATTTAAGGGGAACTGGAGCTTAATATGATCTGTTACTGTTTGAATGCTTGTTTGTTTTCCCTCAGAAATGAAACAGATTTTTAAAGTTAACAAAAGTGAATCTGCTTTAATTATATGATTGTGTGTTGCTTCTTACAGAGATGTGTGTGTACAGGAGGACCTCACCATCCAGCCCACCTACAAGGACCTACTGTCTCGTATGAGGTGGGTGTAAATCAAACCCTGGACCTTTCTGTTACCACTTTTTTTAGTAGCTCTGGAGCCATTTTTAGGGAGAAACAAAGGATTTGATGGACATTTAAAAAGTGTGTTTTTATGTCATTTTTTGTTTCATTTACACTCATGTGCGAAACAGTGATTGAGAGAAACGTGAGGATCTATTTAGTGGGTGTTAAGAGCTGAATGTAGTTTAGCTGTGGAGGAGAAAATGATGGTAGGCAGCCTCACACCTGTGAGTGAATTACAACACCTTCCAAAAAATGTGGTAATAGAACATGAAACAGGCATATTTGATGAAGGCTTGAAGCGAAGGCAGTGAAGCATGTGTCACAATTAGACAATTTTTGCATGAAAACCTTCAAATCTTCGCATCATAATCACATTAATATTCTTATTTGATCCTTTTCCCAGTTTCTTGTTCTTTGTGTTGCAGAGTTACATCAGTGAGAAAGCTGATTGTTGACTGGTGATCATTGACCCCAGCTTTGTAAAACATTTGAAGTGTTTAACATGTTTCATTGAAGCCATTTTAATGAATCAGACTTAGAATGATAGTGATTTAAATTACAAATAGTGTCCAAAGTGTTTTGTTCTCAAGTTTGTGCACAGCAGAGCGGATTTCCATATCGAGTGTTGTGGAGTTGTACTAATGAACCGAGGTGATTGCTGACCTTTGTGACCACATTTTCAGCATTTCACTCCCTCAGTATTTTTTTGTGTGTGTTAATTCGAACAAACAAGAATGAGTAAAAGTCCATTAATTCACCAGGCTGCCCTGAGGGGCAGCGCATTTGGGTGTCGTGCATCGCAAACCTGCAAATTGCCAGTTGCCAATCATCACCGTTCGTCAAATTAGTTCCTGTGGGACCTCCGACACCCCCCACACCACCTCGCCCCCCCTCCCCTCTGCACCGCCATCACCGGATGCATATGCTCATTACACTATCATATCTCCTCTTCTCTGTCTTTTTCTCTTTCATTCTCCCTCTCCCTCTATTTCTCATTATCTAGTAATTTAGATAGGTGAGCGCTGTGGTGATTAGCCCTCCCCATTCATAATCAGTTCATTTCTTCCGCTTATCTGCTCATTATTGTTTTTCTGTGTTCAGGCCTATTGTGCCCTGGAGTAGGATGGATGAGACCCTGGTCTTGAGTTTTGATATGGCTCAGCTCTGATAAAGGGAGGGGGGGAGGTATGAGGAGAGAGTAGCGGGAAAAAAAGAAGCGAGGGTTGTTAAACAGGAAACAGGAAGGTGGCGAGGAAGGAGTGAAGAAACCGAAAATGTTGCTGCTGCCAGTTAATGAAATAAACGAAAAATATAATAACTTGCCTCAGGTTTATGAAGGAACACACTAAATTGCATAAAAGCAGTGACTTTAATAAGATGTCACATGGCATCACTTCACATTAACTTGAGCTTATTACTGATTTTGTTTCTTGTGTCATTAACACATTAATTGTTGAGTTTCCATCACACTCACTCAGAGAGAGACTCCAACGATGCTGCTGGTGACATGACTTGAATAACCCTGTTCTTATATTTAAGTATGCACAGTATGTAATTCTGTGCATCGTGACCGAACTACTATTATACATTAATTTACATATTTCTGCAGCACTCAGAATGGAAATGCACGTCCTCTAAACAGTCCTGTCATTGCTGGTGGCAGGAAGCGACTTTGAACACCTCTTGGCGTGTCCTTCATCAGATGTTGCACTTCATCATGTTGTGCCTCCAGGACTCTTATAGAAAACCTCATAAACTGTCACTGTGACTCAGTTGTTTTATGTCGCTTATTAATTCCTCGACACAAACATAACTGAAGAGAAAAAAAAGGTGAAAACAGAAAGGGCGGTGCAGTTGTCAAACTTCATATCTGCACCCGTTTCCTTTGGCCCGGCACATGTTTTCTTGTTGATAATTTTCACAGCAAAATTTTAATTAAACTGTAATATATCAACAAAGGCCTTGTGGGGTGAGTCACGTCCCTCACAGGGAGCATGGTGCAGGGCTTTCAGAAATTCAGTACATCACTGCTTTTAACATGAAAGGAAACCACTTAATATAAAGGAAACATTTAAAAGCATGTTTGTTTTCATAGAAGTGTCAGAATAAGAACCTCCTGTACAATAATAATAAACACCAGTAGAATACAAGACCTGCAAGAAGAAATAACAGTAAGAGAAAATAAAATACTGAATAAATACTGATGAAGTAATACATAGATTATCAGTGACTTTATGTAGTTGTACATTACACTAAGCAACAGAAGCAGCAATTGGTTGTTTATAGTTCTTAGATGCAGTAGTTTTGGTGCAGTTGCAACAAACAACTGATCCTGCAGTTGTAGAATTTGCACGATTACTAGCACTGATGTTATTTTCAAGCTACAGAGAGGTTGTTGCTGCTGCTCGTCCCCTTCTGGCTTTATTGCTCCACGTGTTTGCCAAGATATTTAAAAACACTTCAGCTGGCCTCTCATGCTTTTCTGTATCGAGCATAACAGTGATAAAAAATGATACATGTGATTGTGACTGTGAATGATTGTTATCACAGCAATTAAAATGCGACACAAACCCCTTTTGACCTCTTTAAAATATCCAAAACACCCAAAGTCTGCCCTCATCTCTCCTCAGAAACGTCTTCAAGGTGAGCGAGATCGCCCTGAACTACCGCGACCCCGAGGGCGACCTCATCCGTATCCTCGACGACGAGGACATCCAGCTGATGATCAAGGAGAGCCGAGGTCAGCAGGGAAAAGTCAAGAGGCCGGTCAATCAATTTCCTTGGGAACTGCATGTGACCTTGGTCTCTGACCTTTCTGTTTACAGCACTGAGGCCTGAGATAGAGGGACTCAAGGTGAAGTGGAGAGAACATGTAGTATTCTTATATCAGAACAATGAACTTGACCAAGTGAATGTTACTGATGTTGCCTGTGTGTCGTTTGTCATTTCCCAAAAAATGTCTGTTTCAATTAATGGTCACATTTCAGTTAGTAATAAACTAATTTAATAGCATTTTTACATTTTGCATGTTTTAGTTTTTGTTTCTTGTTGGAAGCCTAATGTTTGCAGGGATTAGCCTGGGAGTCTCAGCTCAGGGCAAAGACGCCATGGAGCTACAGGTCACCTCACACATTTTCATATCTCAGGGAAAATGAAAAAAAAAGTTCATTTATCAGGCAACCTCCGGCGCTGAAAAATCCAATGAAGCCAATGCGGAAGTGCAAAAAAAGCTGCAGTTCCTCGAATAACCGCTAGAGCAGGCCGCAGAAGGGAGTCAATTACATTTGAGCCCCATGTTAAAATGTCCGATTTTACGACAGAAAAAAAACATATTTACAGCCTGGTTCAAAACATGGCTCTAGTCTCATAAGCTGTTTTTCTACACCATGACAACTCTGGGGGGGGCGAATTTTTTTATAAGGCGTTCATTTAAAATATACAGCATACATCATTATGCACAATTCATAGCTGTCAATCTAAGTGGCGCCACTTTGATTGACAACTAGCCACTGACGGTCTAAAGGGTGTCACCCCAGCTAATTCTAGTCACTGAGTTTGGGAAAGAGATCGTTGTGGGGTTAGCCGGCTAGCCACGATATTTAGCATTTAACCTAGCTGGTTAGCCGTAGCGAGTTTGATTATTTCGAATAAAGCGGCTTTTTTCAGCGGCTTTTTCAGCCAATAGCGTTCATTCGACCCGCCTCAGCTCCGCCCTCGCTCCACCTCTTTGTCCATATTTGGAGTAACTGGAGGTAGGCTACCAAGATGGCTACGCACTACGATTTGCTTCATTTTTGCTCTTCAGAAACCTATGGGTGACGTCACGGACACTACGTCCATATTTTATACAGTCTATGGTTCAGATCATTCAGTGCACCTGTGAACTCCGATCACAACTCCCATTGAGATTTGATTAACCCCATCAACCAACCACAGATACTTAGTGTTAACATGATGCTACAGGGGAAATTCTTAACTCACAATTGAACTCCTAAATCTATCCTGAGGCTCCGGATCCTCCGTGGCTCCGTCTCGCTCACACCATTCATTCACATTTCATCCATGTGTCTGCATTTCATTCACACTCGCCTCAGGAAATTCAAACACTGCATTGCCAACGCTGGCAGGGCGGTTTTTCCCTCATCTCTAATGCAAAGTTATTCCTCTCGTATTCCTCTTTAACAGCCTCTCCCAGGCAATGGAAGTTATTCATCTTTGAAAGTTGCTTATCGCACCACAGGCAAACTGATGCTCGTCCAGACTGAAGCGTAAACACTCGTATGCTGTCGAGTATTCAGTGTGTGTTTAGTTCCTTTTTTCTGAGCAAGCATTATTGGAAAAATGACAAATGCAGGAAGAACATATGCATTCTGGGATGGATCGGATCTGACAGCAGATTTGCATCTTTTCAAAAACGAGGAGAGATATTTTATTGTCAGTTTGGGGAGAAATCCAACTTATTTTAGCCCAAAACAACAGTGATGTTGGAACAGCTAAAACACAGCTCTCTGTCCTAAAATACAGCTGGGATCCCTGGACACACGCTGGTGCAAATGGTGGTTCTCCAGGTGTTAATGGGTTTTTTTTTTGGTGATGATCTGATCCTGTGAAGCTCAGCACGCTGCATGCATTGGCACCGACGTGGACACGCATCAGGATAATTCACTCTCACACATGTTGATATGGAAAAACAGTGTAAGGTTGCATGAATGTTTGTGGGCTGGAAACGTTAAGAGACAGAAGAAGCAAACCTTGAGCACACAAAACCACTCACACACTTTGACTCATGAGCTGTGGGAGAATTCAATGGATAAAGAGGACATGTCCTTGATAAACCAGTTTGTCTGTGTGATAGCTTTATTTAAGCGTTACTCAGTTTCCAATCACATCTATTGCCTTTTTCATTTCTAAAAAGCGACTGAGATTTGCAGTGATTGACAAGCGTAGTCACATTGGTGTGACCTTGGCTGGAGTGAAACAAACACTATGCGATGCCACTCGAAATGCGGCCGTACCTCATGACCACAATCACTTTATGCTCCGTATGTTAATGCTTTTATGGCGCGAGGCTTTGTGATTGCTCTCAGCTGCTGCTTTGTTTTCATTGCGACAGAGCCCGTCACCGTCACGTTTTCCACTTACATTTAGCTGATGCTCTCATCCTGTGCAACTTAACGCTGAGTGAACGTGAGAGGCGCCAGGTTCAAGGACACTGTTTACTGATGGACACAGATCTGAGTTGTTGTTACGCTGTTTTCTCTGGAGGCTGAATTAATCTTCTTGTTTAGGTTCCGACCGAATTTTCTAGTGTGTGCTTTTTTTTAAACATAAAAATGATTATCAATTTAATTTTAAACTGGGACTGTGAAAAGGCTCTGTATACTCTGCTACTGAAAATGCTGGTTGATGCTTTGTTATGTTGTTGATGCTGATATTGTCAAGTTATCTGGTTAGTTAATGGCATTTTGGCTGCTTAATAATGATCCAGCTCATGAACCACATTTTGTCATTTTCATACCCATGTTTTCAAGGATTATTTAGCTGAGATAGAACATGATGATTAATCAGATTTAGAGGTGTTAGTAGGTGGATTTTGTTTTTGGATTTTGTTAACTTTGGGCAGAGCTGTGCCGGCTGCTTCCTCTTGTTTGTGCTAAACGAAGATAATCATCTACTGATGGTCAATTCATATTTAGTGTACAGATCATGATTCTCATCTTTTCATCCAGCTCTTGAACAGAATGCAAACAAGTGTATTTCCCCATACAAAAGATTTCGGCTTTAATGGAGAAAGTCAAAAACATGTGTGTAACGTATCGTATCGTATCGTATCGTATCATATCATATCATATCATTTCATATCGTATCGTATCGTATATATCGTATCGTATCATATCATATCATATCATATCATATCATATCATTTCGTATCATATCGTATCGTATCGTATCATATATCATATCATATCACTTCGTATCATATCGTATATATCGTATCGTATCGTATCGTATCATATCGTATCTTAAAAACTTGGAGGGAAGCTTCTGTATGTTTTAGCAGTGTATTCTGATATTAGCAAACTGAAGAGTCTGATTTCAAGGATCAAATTTCAAACTTTGAAAACACACAGCTGAAAAAAATCCAGATTTTGCTGAAAGTTGAGGAGTAATTAATCATTTCACTGGATGGCAGCATCATCTCTTGCAGAACATTTTATTCCTGCAATGTCTGTTTATTCCTCCGTGTCAATCTGACCCAGTCTGTTTGACATTTTGTCACTTTCACGCTCTGTAACTCTCCGTCCGTCACCGTCACTCTCTCTGTGCCTCATGAGCCAGTCGGGGAGGAAGGGCACACTCCATCTAAGTAGCATGTTCTCCAGTCAACCTTTGCCCGGAATTTAATTATCAACATTCGTCTTTGCTGCCACGGCGGCGTGTTGTACATCTAATTAAGCTCATAATGAATGTCATTAGGGCCAAAGTCATGTTAGCCTGTGCACCAGCCATGTACCATGAACCGTCAATGAAACGTGGGGCACATGCTGAAGCAGAGGCAGGTGGAAATGAAGGAGTTTCATTTTGTCTTCTGAATTAGTTTCTGTGTATTATGATATATGTGTGGCAGCCAGACTGAGCAGAGTCAGCAAGGTGGATATTGGACGCTCTGGTGTGACACATTTGGACCCTGTAAGTCAACATGAACCCAAGAGAAAGACAAGCTGAAATGAAGGAATGATGGTCCTCATGTTGTCTGACTGGTTCATGGCAGACTTATACTCAATGGTTCTACCTGCCAGTCCCAGTACTTTTCCACTGACCCCGCCCCTGCCTCGCCTCACCTCCCACCTAACTAACTCACCTGTGCACCCAGCTGTATCCAGTCACCAATCAGGACTTTATATAAGCCTCACCACTTCACTCAGCCCTCGCCACATTTTCTCTTTGCACCATGCCAGACTCTCCAGCAGTCTTCTTTTGACTAATTCTCTCTTGCCAGACCTGCTTGTTTCTGATCAACATGCCTTGTTGTGTTCTGAGACTCACCTCAGCTTTCTGTTCTTGATCTGTCTCTGTGTTCTTAGTTTTTTGTCCACCTGTGTCTGTGTCTGTTTGCTACTTCCCAGTGGCTCAGAGACTGTTTCTGTGTGGTTTTACCAATCCGTCTGTGAGTTTGATCTCCTCAGAAGATTTTTTTTTTTTTTTTTAATTTTATGAATTAAAGTTTCAGCCAGGTAACAACACAAATGAAGAAAATGCTGAAAGGCTAAAGCAGAAAGGCAACAAAGATGATATTGTTCAGTGAATTCATGTCGACTGATCACATCCCCTGATTACAGCAACTGGCATTATTTTGCGTAAAAGACCAATGAGCCTAAAGAGATTCATGTCATGCACCTTCACCCTCCACAAGTCAGAGTAGAGTCGGCTGGAAAGCCTCTCCAGGAAGTGGCTGTTTGAGGTGCAGATACTGGGTTTCACCTCAAAGAGACTGAAACGGTGCCTTGAATCTGTGTGTTCACCTTCCTGAGTGACTGGTGAAATAGACTAAATTTACCAACGTGTGGTTGGTGTTCGTTTCCCCACACTGGTTCCCGTGTGCCTGCTGCCTCCCTCCACTTCACTCCTGTCTCCTTTTCCTCCCTGACCTTCCTCTCACCTTCTCCTCCTCTATCTCACTTGTTATTTCTCCCATTTGGCAACTCTGCTGAGATAAATCTTGCCTTACTGGAATAACAGTTTTCCACTTACAGTAGGTGCCCACTCAGAAGAGCACGAGCAGTAGTTAAATCACGTCGTGATAAGTTACTGCTTCTGCTCTGGCTGTTTTTCACCGCAGTTGTTTTGGGAGATTGCTTTTTTTCAAAATCACATTACTCCACGATCCAAATTGCTTTTGGAAGAGCTTTGCAGTGAAGAGGAGATCCATTTAAAGTTTGCAGATAAGGTAAAACGTGCCATTAGTTTGAGTCATGTAACTTTTTGAAATAGTTTTTTTTTTCAGCCTTTTCATAGAAGGTGGACTGAATGTTTGTTACAATAACACGCTTCGATAAGTGTTCAGCTTTGTGCCACATTCATTCTATACAGCTGCTGTTTTTNGATAGATAGATAGATAGATAGATAGATAGATAGATAGATAGATAGATAGATTCTTTAATCAGAGGAAGTTATTGGAGGTCTGACAAACTATCTCATTTCTGTGTTTTAAACTGCCTTTTAAAATCAATATTTAACAGCTTTGAGTAAAACTAATCCAATTCAATAAATGTAAAACATCCATGTTTGCAGTGGACTGTTGCCTATAACTTAATTAAAAGAGAAATGTGCTGCTCACCGACATGTGAATCCTGCTTTAATTAAAGACCCTTTGCAGCGTCATTTTCTCCCAGCTTGACCTTTCAGTCCTCGCCACAGGGGGGCGCTGTTGATCCACCCTGCCCAGCTGTCGGATGACTGAGTGCTGCAGAGGCACTGTACATCTTCATCAACACAATCATCATCATCAAGGTCGTCAGCATCAGGACCATAATGACTGTGAATGGAAGCAGCTTCCTGCAGATTCTATTCCGAGAAAAGAAAAAAAAACAAAATTAGACTCCACTGGTCTTCATATTGTTTTACTTGTGTTTCTGGGAGTTTGGTGGCAGAAATTTTACAGAGAACTGACTCCTCTATGATTTATGGCTTATTGTATTCATGTTTTCATAATAACATATACTTTTTAATCATCTTCTAATTTTTGGATCGAAGCCTCTGCCAATGCCGATTTGAGAAATATGTATAATTGACACCACATTGCCGTCAGTACAGAAGCATGACTGTGTAAAATTGCATAACACTGCAGTGAATTTTTCCATCAGAGGAGAGAGGTGGAGAGAGGGGAGTTCTTATGGAGAAATTGGTCGATACTGTCATCTCCATTTAGGCCTGCGGGGTCTGAACAGACAGGCAGACAGAAAAGGAGAAAGAGAGGGCAAAGAAAATAAGTGGCGACGGACCAGCGAGCAGCACTCGCGGCGAAAATGTTCAAACAAGGCGACTGGAGTCACACAGATGGCCAGACACACACAGAAGGTCAATTATGAAGCTGTGGAGGAGGCAGAGACTGCTGGGAGTCTGTTGTCAAGAACTTGGCCTGAGATGCTGGTGTGAGGATACTGCATGTGTGTGTGTGTGTCAGGGGGTGTGTGCTTGAATCTTAAATCTGTCTCTCTCTCAGATATGAAAGGGGGAGAGACATGTTGGTAAGGGGTTGAGACAGGTGGGCGGAGGGGGGAGAAATGAAAAGAAGGAATAGCGTGAGAGGTGGAGAGGAGGGGGGCGGGGTTAAAAAAGCACCAGAGAGACTTTGATGAACAATAAAAAAAAGAGGCTACGCCAGGAGATTTACAGTAACAAATCTGTTTTCCTGGATTACAGTAAGTCGGGCGAATTGTTTATTTTGTGTGCTTGTGGGTTTTTTGCATGAGTGATGGAGTTGGTGGGGATTTTAAGACAAAGATCAAAGATCAACTTCTGACGAGAAACGAAACAAAAAAGAAGATTGAAGTCTAAAATCCAGGTCAAGCACTTAAAAATCTCTCCTCTTGTTGCTGCTCTTTTAATGAGGATCACAGCTACATGAGGTCGCTGTGGCTGTGACCTTTGACCTCTGTCACCAACACATTTGATTGTGCTCACGTTGAGTCTCTGGCTCGTGAAAGTGTTGTTTTCAGCCGAGTCCAGTTTGAGAGCACATTTCCTTTAAACCTTGTTGCTTCCTGCTGCAAAGAGGGATATTGCTTCTTTCCTGGTTTTTATCATTGTCCCTCTTAACGCTTGTGTTATTAAAACTTGCTTTCCTGAAGAAGCTGAACGTCCCTGAAGCCTCAACCTCAATAAACAAATCACAATTTTGTTGTGAAATTTTGACTTGGACAATTACAATAAAGATTTAGGTGCTTTATTCTGACATTGTGCCAAATGAATGAAGATGCTGACTGAAGGAGATTTTTATGTTTTCACCACAACAAAAAACTCACATCTTTGACTCTTTGTGCTGGAAATTGTTTGAAAATTAGGTTAAAATTTCCACTAGATTTGGATAAGAACTTCACTATTTACACCTTCATTATATATTCCTTATATATGATGAAATTCTAAAAGGCATTCTTGAAGAAATATATATTGGTGTTGTATTATAAAATACAGATATATTGTTAATATCTACTATGTTACATTCTCTTTTTCAACATCTTGGGCAGAGAATCTCAAACTTCACAGCGTCTGATCTTCTGATCTCAGTGTTTAATCATACTTGTACGTGTCCTCGAGCAAGAGCTCTGTTCGATGGTTTATGATGTGCAAATGACAGTTGTAGAGCATTTTGGATAAATGCAGCCATTAACTTTAAATGAACGAGGTAGGAAGGAAAATATGTGTCAAAGCACAACAATGAGACAGACGTTCGTCATCCTCCTGTCAACCATCAAATGTCCATTTTTGGAGACAGAGCATAGACAAATTCGGAGGCAAAGTACAAAGGTAGAAGCGGATATTCTGTGGGTGACACGCACACACGTACAGAAACACACTCATAAACATACAGACATTTCTCTAAACACACACACACACACACACACACACACATCCTCACCTCCACAGGATCTGCAGCAATAAACCGTCCAATCTACTGACAAACAGGAACTCACCCCACATGTCTTCGTCCCACACACACACACACACACACACACAAATTAATATAAACTGTTATCATCATCACATACCGTCACTGTCATCAGAATAGCCGGCCCAAAAATATCCAACACACACAGACACACACACACACACACACACACACACACGCACACGCACACACACACACACACAGACACACAGACACACAGACATGGGTGTGGGTGTGTCAGTCTCCTGTCCACTGCAACACAGAATAGACCATTGTTAACCTTAACTGACAGAGAAAGGAAAACAATTGGGTTCCTCAGAATTACACACACACACACACATAGAATCATAAAGTGGAAAGAATTTGCTCATGAAGTTTTTTTTTAATTATCTGTTTTTCATTGTTCTGATCTGCTTCATCTCTTGGCGCTTCTTCGTCCACCTCCAAACTTAATGGAATTTCCACTGTTCTGATGTGTGTGTGTGTGTGTGTGTGTGTGTGTGTGTGTGTGTGTGTGTGTGTGTGTGTGTGTGTGTTTGTAGCTGTTTCTCGATCCATCCATCATTCTTATCATGTTTCCATTTTTTGTTCATTCTTGTCTGTCTCCTTGTCTCGTTGTGACATTTTTGTCTCCACTATTGTTTCAATTCTCCCTCTCTCTCTCTCTCTCTCTCTCTCTCTCTCTCTCTCTCCCTCTCTCTCTCTCTCTCTGCCGGCTCTTTCTAAATCCCGTTATCTTTCCGCCGTTTCCTCCTCGGTCCTCTGCTCCTTCTGCTGTGCAGGCATCTGAAACAAAGGGAAAAAATGAAAGCCTTTGTACTTCAATGACTTTGTATTTGATGTCGGAGCGGAAGCTTTTTCATGACGGTCCAAACTGTAATTAGGGTTTGCCCATACAAAGAGCTGCTGCCCTTGATGGGCCTTGTGTGGATAAACTACTGAAGGACTCACACCTCCAGTACTGTTTGGGGCCGGCTGGGTATCTGCGTGCCCCCCCGTCCAAGACGTGTTTGAGTCGGCTTCTGTGGTTTGCCTCACGGTGACACAGCTGAATCTACAGCGTCTTTTATCAGGCTGTGATCGGGCTTTATCGGTCCTTTGGTGTGTAAACTGTCACACACCATAATAATCATGAGATCTATTAAATGGGCAACTAGAAATGAAACACAGCATGAATAAGTCGTGTTACTTTCTCACACCGAGGCAGAGGAAACACTCATTTTAAGATGAAGGGAAATCATGTGCCAACACAGCGTCTGCACTGTTGCACTAGATGATAATTTTCATATATATATTATATATGAAATCTATATCTATATTATATTTGATAACCAGAAGTTCTACATGATGAAGCTGTTTGTTTTTAGTAAGGTTGAGGTGAAAGCTTTGTTCATGAAGATAATGTCATCGTCAGCATATGGTCTGATGTTCAGGGAGGAATGAACCGTCCATTGAAGTGATTCTGCAGTGATAATGTCATTTTTGTGTTTTATATTTCATTTGAATATGAAACAAAATATTGATTTGACAATTTAAAATGGTGCTAGTTTATGTCTGGCTACAAATCTTCTAACACCTCTTATAAATGTCTCAGATCTGGCCGACTGAAACTGGGTATGGATGTTGTGTAGTACCTTCTTCAAAATACATTCTTTTAAAAAAAGCTTCATCAAAACTATTAAATATTGACTAAACTTTTTTTTAAAATCTCCATCATTGTCAGTGTGCTGGTTTAAACCTCTACAATAATGGGCTGATAAATTATCTTTAATTCCCAGTTTACAGCCTCTAAGGCGAAGTAATTTTATTCTTTTCGATACTTACACTATTTCATTTCCAGTAGTAAGATACCTTCATGCGCAGACACATTCATCCATATACATTTGATTCTATAAATACCTCCAACTATCAACCTACCTCTGACCTTTTAGTCACTTCTGCTCGACCTTTAATTTAAATCCCATCGTCCTCTCAGCTCAGTGAGCGGAGCCAGAGCTTCACTTTACATCAGGATCACAGACTAATGCTTTAAGACACATAAACAGCTTTTATTATGTTATATGACCTTTGGCTTGAATTGTATGATCCAATTGTCCTGTATGTGTCATTATGGTCGAGCTACAGCTGCACAGAGGGTCAATCTGATGGAAGACCTGCGTAATTTTCCAGTTTATTTAATACAAAAATGCAAAAGTGATGCCTCTCTGTCATTTCTTATGCAGTGTATGTGCACCCAGTCCAACTATCAAGCTTTGCAAATGAGTAGGTTTTTAAAAATTAACCCTTGAATTTGAGCTTTGGATCATTTCTGTCAAGCACACAAGCCAAGCTGGCAACTGGCCCAAACCAGTGGACTAGGCTGATTGTTGAAGACTCACTGGTAGATTCGTATTTTTTGCAGCTGTAAATTCAGTGCTGTATATCAGCAGTTGCTGGCTGAACATTTCGGTGTTTGATTGCAAACTCTATTGAGCCGTGGAGGAGAGGCCACGTTTGAATGTGTTTAAAAACTGATAGTTCCTGCAGAGACAAATTAGAAAAACATATTTTTTATTTAGTCGTTTCCTGCCACTTGGTCAACAGATAAGGGCAGCACTGACATGTGAACTCTTTCTGCACAAACTCAATGTCTGAAGCAAAAAGCGGCAAGTCAGATTCTAAGATAAAGCATATAAATGAAATACCATTCACCTTTGTTGTATTGGGGCGGCTATAGCTCAGGAGGTAGGGGTAAGATACTGAACCCCAAAAATTGTCATTGATGGCTGCTCTATTGGTATGTGAATGTACGTTGCTTTGGATAAAAGCGTCTGCTAAATGAAAATTGTAGAATTGTATTGGAGTGGCAGCAGAATTCTCAGATGTATATCTCTAAATCTGGACTAATTGACATGCTTTGATATAGCACCATTGGAAAGTGGCAAATCTTTACTTTCTTTGCAATTTGTGGGACCTATTTTACATGTTTTAAAGTTCATAGAGGTGAACAGAAGAGTCTTTAAACACATCAGCCACAGTTCAAAGAGGAGACTCTCACCTTTCTATGTTTTGTGTTGTGTCTTCTCTCAACCTGCAGCTGCGCTCGCACCACATTAACATTCCCACTTAAAGAGGCGACAGACGCGGGTTAAGATGCTGCCGTGTTTGTGTGTGTGTGTGTCTGAGTGTGTGTGCTCCCGCATACACAGGAGAAAAAAGGCAGAAAAGGCTCCACTTTCACTTTCAAAACATCCTGAAGAGGGAAACAGATACAGTGGCTCTTCAGTGCCCTCAGCGTGTGCGAAGGATAGAAGTTATCCAAAGTGCATTCAGCCCCTATCAACAGCTCCACTTGATGGGAGCAGGATCCTCTTTCACTCGCAATCCACTTCCACTACCAGCACAGCTTTTAACACTTTAAATAGGGCACACTGACACGTAGACCCTGCACACACAGAGCCGACAAAGTGAGAGCCCATAAAACTGGTTTTATTTTTCACCTGTTAAATGGTGATGCAGATTATAGCATTGGTTTAATCTCTGTTTATTGATTTATTACAACAGTGAACCTTATCATGCAGCAAATTACTGTTGTCATCTCCGTGTTTACTGGACACTGCTTAATCATAGTGCGTGTGTTTTTTGAATGACATCCCCTAACCTTTAATTTGTGCTCACGGCCAGACCTGTGACTTTCATTGTGTGGAGGTGGAGAGAGGCTGCAGGTGAGGAAAGAGAAACCAGGCTGAGCTCTACAGCTAATCTGCCTCTGTGCTGCAGGTCTTCAGGTGCAGCGGAATGAAATGCGGCAGGCCGGCGGGCTGCGCCGACACCTCCCACTGTGAGCTGCTTGTGGGCAGGTTAATCATGCTGTCAATCCAAACATACTTTTACTGCTTACTCCCATGGTCGGCGGAGTTTAGATTCACAGAAGCCACAGAACGGGCAAAAGAACTGCAGCTATGTTTTTCAGTTATATGATATTTAAGCTGTAATTACCAGCATGTATCAGATGTAAGTGTTTACTGCACCAACATGTTGTGACCTGTGACCTTTCACCTGCAGGTTGTGATCCCCTCTCAAGTGGTTCAACACCTCTCATACCCCTTTTCCACCAAAGAAGCACCAGATGCTAGTTCAGTGCTTAGTGTGTTCAAATCTCGTGCCTCCTAAGAACCGGTTTGCATTTCCACTGGCCAGGAGCCGAGTTGGAGCCACGCCACTGCGTCACCGTAAAACGTCAGTCCGTCACTGCATGTAGCCATTTACCAAGAACGGCTATGGCTACTTAGCTTCGACTAAGTTTGTATCGATTACATAGGCCTAACAGTTAAACAAATGAGTTGATGATAATATCTATGTTTATCTGACTTAGGCTGACTGTGAGGCGGAGGTCGCCTGTTGCCTGGACACATCTGCGATCAGTTTGTGCAGAACTTCCTTGTGTCCCGGGAGTCAGTCCATTACACCTGCGATCGGACCAGGGACGTCCTGGAGAAAATGGACACAAATGACCGCTTGTGCGTCCCAGCCCGAAAGCTCGTCGCAATTGCGATTTGGAAACTGGCTGCCGGCGCTCACGATAACCCCGCCCCCAGCCCCTGACGTAGTCGGTGCTGAGCTCTGGACCAGCGAAGAGTTGGTGGTGGCTAAGCACCGGTTTTTAGCACCTGGAGCCGGTGCTTACGCGGTGGAAACACAAAGAACTGGTGCTAAGTCAGGCACTGACTCCGAACTAGCACTAGCACCAGCTTGGTGGAAAAGTGGCCTCAGAGAAAATAAGCAGGATGCTGTAACCTTACAGGATGGCAGGTGAGTTAGATCAGGTGTGATGGTCAGCTGGTGTCCTCCTCATGACATCACCATGAGGCCTCACGATTCGTCCAGTCGAACCATGCCACCTGCTGCACAGTGCATCCAGCACTGAATACACACATGCCTGCACAGAGGCTGAACCAGTGTTGCTTTGCTTGTCGTTCTGCTCTTAATGTGACGAACAGGTTCAAACTGTTCGTTCAACTCCGCTTCAGTTTGCAGTGACTTTATGAAACTGTGTTGACAAATGCACAGGCAGATAATCCTCACACAGCCAGTCCTGCCAGCACGTGAAAATAAAAACTATGAAGGCATTTAGTTTTACTTTTCAACTCCAACTGTGAATATCTTCATATCTGTATCTTGCCTTTCTTTCCCTCTCAGTTTAGAGACACTCACTGGTCTGAAGGATGTCGTCTCTTGATGGAAACATACTTGTACAGTGAGTAGATGGTAGTAAATATTTTCTTCCTCTCTGGTGTCAGACCGTGAGTGGAAACAGAGCTGTTAGGCCTTGTCGGAGCTGATGTGTCTGTTCCAGCGGTCGCCATAATTCAGACACAGCAGAGCTTTGTTTCTCCGACAGAACAGCAGATCCACTGAGCCTCGGGAGCAGAAGTCAGTGCACTGTGTCCTGCACCGCTCCACTTACACACATGTTAGTTCTTCCATCAAACAGTAAAACATCAGGACTAAGATCATCGTCACAACAACATCATGCAAACATCATAATCGTGTCAGCGATTATTAACACACCTAGATTGTTTTTTTAGTGTGTAATGGAAATGTTGTAGTAAGTCATTTGTGCAGCGTACAAGCTCCGACCTGACGGGAGGCGTGTTCTGCTGCGCAAGACTTAGTGATAAACAGACAGTGAGAAGAAAACAGCAGCAGGGTGACACACAAGCACCTCATTCATGTATAATGTTATTATCCATGATGTGCTGTCTGATGTTTGATTGAATTCAAATACTGAGGCAACAAGTTCATTTTTAGGGCAGGAAAGTTAAAGCAATAAAGCAAAGCCTTGTGGTTTTCAATTAAAATGATCATTCTGCTTTTAATCAACTGGCTGTTTGTTTGAAAGTGAGAGTTTCAAAAGTAATGTTGAGAAGCTGACTGAAAGATTTCCTTAAACTATT
>JBBMOC010000018.1:1444815-1514361 GCA_037975185.1 Centropyge bicolor | reverse complement strand
CTATAAATTAACATAGGATGACCTCCATGAATCGGCCTTTTCAGACTGCTCTTTCTCACACTGGCTTTGTCTTCTCTCTTTGACTCTCTCTCTCCATCAGTCACAGCAGGTTTGTGACCCCGGCTCGGTCACAATGGGAGGCTGAAATACAGTCCTGCTGTCACTTTGTCAGACTCATCTCTCTCTCTCTCTCTCCGGCCCTGACAGCCTGTGACAGTACGGAGGGACACACACACACACACACAGTCACACACAGACTCACATTCTTTGAGTCTTAGTCACTTGCTCACAGAAAATGCCATTGTCAACATCCAGAGAAACAGACGGAGGAGGGGAGGAGGGGGGGCGGCGGTGGTACGGCTGCGGCAGGGTAAAAGAAAGAGAGGATGTCGAGTGTTGACTTTTGACTTTTTGAAAAGGCTGTCCTCGTATTTCTCAGCTGTCAGTGAAGGAGAGAGGCCGAGAGATAGCGGCTGAAAAGGAGAAGGACTGATAAGTGTGGTGGTGAAGTGTTAACTGGTCGAGGATCTGTTTGAAGGGAAGCATTAGAATTTGAAATTTTCCTGTTTTTGTCCATGTTTAAAAACTATTTTCACAAAAATAAAATGGATAAACTTTTATACATTTAGCATAATTTCTCTCTAATCCCACACTGGACCCCCCCTGATGAAGATTCCTGTGTCAGCTGACGGCAACAACAATAATAAGACTGTCCTGGTTTTGGATTTAATAGTTTACTTTCTGTGTATTAAGTTTTATACTCCAGTGTTTTTTGTTCAGGCTTTGCTTCAGTGGCTGGAGGCGTGGTCTTCAGGTGCTCTCCATTCTCACACCTGGTTGCAATTTCACTTGCAAGCTGCCGGATCGTTCCCCCTGTTTCCCTCTGTTCCCCTGTCTTTGTCCATGTTTTCCACTGATTCCCTGTTTTCCCTCAACCTGCCCCACCTGCACCATCCTGCCTTTTTGTTTTCTTGCAAATCCTGGAGTTCCTTTTGTTCAGTAAATCCCTTTTAATCCTTCACCTTTGTCTGTGTCTAACTCCTGGATCCAACTAACCACTAAACGTGACAAAGAATCTAAAAACAATAGAAGTTTTATAAATCCAAAGATTCTGTTTAACATTGAAAATAAGAACATTTTACAATAAAGATTCATTAAAAAATATGTTTTCATTGAAGGGAATAGTCTTAAATTCTTCTTCTTGTTAATGTTACTACAGTTCGCTTTGTAGAAATGGAAAAAGTACTGGAATATTACACTCACATAATGAGGGGCCACAATTGCATCAAATCAATTCAATCCAACTCTGCTGATGTCTGAACCAACAGTAAATTCCATTTGCTCAGACAGATTTGCCGCCTGATATCAACCTTCCTCTGTGGAGCTGACTTTTCCCCAATAACAACCAGCAGCTTCAGATAGAAGAATTATCCGTTTCCATCACGTTATCGGTGGGTGCATCCCTATCATACAGCGTGCGTTAGTCCCATTAATGTTAACGTGTGTGTGTGTGTTTGTGAAATTGGACGTGTGTAATGAACAGATACACCTGGATTCTTACATAAGCTAAAGCCTCCGAGGCTGTGGCACACCTCCACTGTCAGAGTTTCCACTGCACTGACCTCACACTGATGATATGCAGGCACATGTATATACATACACACACAGACACACAAACGCATTCACACACACACACATGCACTAAATGAGACATCAAGTGCAGTTTGACAACAAAACTGTAGCAACGTTTGTTTTTATACACACTTGTGTTTTTGGATGAGGCCTAATAACATGTGACTCAATCGTTGATGGTTTAACTAACGAGACATGCTGACTCAGCACTGAGCACTCTTTAATTAAAGAGAAAACACACACACACACTCAGACAGAAAATGGGACACCACACACACACACACACACACCATAAGAAAGGGTATGACAGGGCAACTGAGCGACAGCATAATAACCACTGGGCCAGCGAGGACAACAGCGGATTAGAGAGTGACAGAGTGTGAGAGAGAGAGATCAGGGTCATTACAGCGTGAGAGTGCTGAGTGTGAGACAGGGCTGACCACATAAACAAGGCATGAGGAGGTAAGGAGGGAAACAGAGGGAAACACACAAAGGTAAGGAAGCAAAAGTTAAACAAAAGTTATTTCAGACTAAAGAACTTCAGACACAGAAATGTCAACTTGTTATTTTTCTGTTCTGGGACCAATCAATGTGTCATCTGATCACCACTGATGAAGATACATACAGAATGCAATGCAATCATCACACCCATATCTGACTGTTGACCATCTCAGTCCAAACCCATCAGCATTGAATGAATGAATGAATGAAACCTTTTATTTCAGACATGTGAAAACAACAACCAAAAAACCCAAAACAAAACAAGCAGTATATCCATATTGCAAGACAATTAGGCAAGCAAAGTAAGAGCTGCGTTTCATTGTTGCCTCAATTCGCACATATTTACATGCCTGAAAAGGAGTAGGAAGAAGTATACTTATTTAATCCTATCCCTTCTCTGTATTTCAAACATTGAACATTATTTAATTATGCCTTTCCTCACCCTGTGCACCCTATATAACAGTTTGTGTCTAAATTACCTATATACATATTTATATACAAGTATATACACACTCATACATATTCACATACACACACACACACATATATATATACACAAAGACCCATATATACCAACACATTCGACAGAAATTACACACAGTCTTTCGCACTTCTTTCTATAAAAACCCCTCCTCATCCCTGTGCCTTTTAAAGATTAAGTGTTTATACTGCTTTTTAAACTGGTTTATGTTTGGACATTGCTTCAGTTCCATGTTCATGCTGTTCCACAATTTCACACCTGTAACTGAAATGCACTTGCTTTTACTTGTTGTACGGATTGCATTAATCTGAGACTTTAACAGCACCACTCTGCTGGGAAGCTTTCCACCAGATTTTAGAACCTGGCTTCATGGATTTGCTCCCATTCAGCTACCAGAGCCTTTCAGTCAGTCAACTCAAGTGGTGGAATAGAGTATTACGTCGCAGTGGAATATTTCAGTGATGATGTAGAGTAAGCAATAGCAGCAGTTAGTCAGAGTAGAGTTCAGGTGGCTGATGGTGACGGCTTGAAAACACCGCCATGATCAGGAGGATGCACTGGCTATATGTGGCAGTGAGGGGCGACCGACCAGCAGGCTCTGAGTCAGTGAGGCTGAGCAGTGACGCTGGGCGATAAGGCCGGGCTCACAGTCAGTGTTGGAGCTCATCCTAAGTCTGTTGCACTAGGTTGAAGTCGTGATTCTGTGCAGGTTGATCAGCAACTTCTTTATGGCCTTTGCTTTGTGCACATGGACATTCACGTCATGTCGAAACAGGAAAGGGCCCTCCTCAAACTGTTGCGCAAAGTCGAAAACACACTATTGTCTAAAATGTCATTGTATCCCATAGCATTCATATTTCCCTTCATTGGGACTGAGGGATTTAGCCCAAATGATAGAAACCAGCCCCAGAACAAATGTGGAGATGGGTGTCCACATACTTTTGGCCACATTGTGGGAACATTCTGTACATTCCAGGTCTTAGCTGTCAGTAGACATAATGTAAATATTCTTCAGTGCTACAAATGGCAACATATATATATTTAGTATCTGTCTTAGTATCTTGTCATTTATAATCAAATAATTAAATATAATAACATTGAACATTTCAGGAATATGAAAAATTGACAGTTTCTCCGATGGAATCCATGACTGTTTTACTTAATGAGTAGCCTTTACGTTTTAGTGTTTATCATTCAGGTTATTTTTCAGATTTTCACATTTTTGCACTCACTCACTAGAAAGCGAAGGAACCACATGACCGAGAAAACGACAAAATGAGGTTACTTGCGGTTATTTAGTCATAAAAGATTTTCAATGATGAGACTTAACAAACCATCAGGAAAAGTGTGTGTGTGTGTGTGTGTGTGTGTGTGTGTGTGTGTGTGTGTGTGTGTGTGTGTGTGTGTGTTTTTTGAGGATGTGAGTACATGCGAAGTGTTGCAACATGGGTGCCACATTACACCACATCCCCCAAGAAACCAGAGACAAATATAGTTCTGGTTTGGAGGAAAGAACGGTTCCTCTTTCCGTGTTGCTTCCCTCCCGTTTTCATGTGAAGGACAAGTGCAGAGCAGCGTGATGAGAAGGGGACGGTGAAAAAAGAGGGAATATAGGAGGGAAAAAATGGATCTCTGCACTTCTCCGCCAACAAAGGGACGGGGAGAAGAACTGGACCAGCATGCACTTCTCCTTTCACTTCTGTAAACCTGAGTGGATATCTGGAAATGAGCTGATGACTAGTTACCGTAACCAAGAGCCCCGGGACAAATAAACGCCTTCTTAAAATACTTGCTGTCCTGGGGATCTGCTGGCTCTGGTGGTCTGAGGACTGAAATCAGGGTTAATGAACAACTGACTTAGGATCCCAGAGCAAATAAACTCTCTTCAAGTATTTTGAGAGCGAGCACGAGGGCATGGTCAAAACCCTGCTCAGACCCTGTGAACCGAGCCACCGGTGGAGGAGCGTTAATTTCCCTGTGGACGAGGAACATTACTCGTTGTGACACCTTGCACAAGTGGGGCCAAAGAAACTTCTTGTATGATCCAACCTTGTGCAGAAATACAGCGAGATTTTCAAACTGATTCTGAAAGTGACTGATAGATGTGAAAAAACGGATCTTTCTCACTATCGATTTACTCCCTCCCTCACACACACACACACACACACACACATGCAGTCCAGTAATTATGACTTCAGCCCGCTGTAAGATAATAACAGGAAATTGTGCAGGACGATGTGCGGGAAGACCGAGTACCAAGCTATTGTGTGTGGAGCTAGAATGATGACAAATATGGAGCAAGGGCAGAGCTGAAGCACTGTGTATGTGTGCTTTTGTACCTCTTTGTACAATCTCTGGGAGGACTTGATATTTTGAGTTTTTTTGGAAAGTGAGGTCATTTTGGGCGGCGTTCGCACAAATTCTTCAGGGGTTAATGACCTTAGACTTGGACATCTCATTTTCAGGCCTTTGCATTGTATCACTGTTATTTAATGGTTGGTATTTAGAGCCCAGAAAGAATCGTGACTGACTTGCAGTTTGCTTACAAAAACTCAATAAGAGACTTAGACTTGATTAAAAGGTTGACTTGCATTTGTACCAAAAGACATCAAAACAGCACGAATATGTAGTTGTGGTTAAAGTTAAGCACTATGTCAGGCAGCAGTTTGACAAACATAGAAAAACAAACATGGAGATTTAAAATGAAGAACAGCTCTCTACAATCAAATCCAAGCTCCTCAAACTGAAGACTTGCTTTAACGTGTGTTCGTAGCTAAGCCAAAGCACAGTTTCTGAGTCAAACTTGCAAATGTGTATTCAGAATAATATGGGTGCGGGCGGGCCGAGGACAAAGCGTAGGGGGGGTTAGACGAGGCCGCACATGGAGCCACAACACCCCCACAGCAAATAAGAGGGAGACCAAACTAGCAGCCCCGCTCATACAAACACACTCCAACCACATGACAACACCATTGTGGCAGAGGGAGACTGTGCCTGTGTGTTGTCGGCGGGTCGGGACGGGGCAGGGTGGTCAGCTGGGTTTCCTCCAGAGAGTGAAACAAACGGAGCGAGGGAGATTCACTTCCCCATCAGGACAGACAGATAATATTGACACAGTCTGTCACAATAAGAGGCAGACCGAGCCAAAATTTCTAAAGGTTTAATGAAACTGTCCATTTGACTTTTTGATCACAAGATGAGTTTTACGTATAATTCAGAAACAAATAAGTGAAAAATCTAAATTCAACTAAGCATCAAATACATTTTTTTCCAAGAGTGAGACCAAACAAACAAACTATAGGTTTGATCTCACTCTTATAAAAACAGATTCTTGTCAAATGCAACAGTTTTTACGACTGTATGCTGATGACACCCCACTATTCTTCACCTCAAAAACCTGACAACCTTTCTACTGGCTCCTGGACTAACTCAACAAATGTCTAATGGATGAAGAAGAAACCAGATACAAAAAAACCCCTTTGCATGAAAACTAGTGCTGAAAAATCACACAAATGTTGTTTCAATTCACACAAGTTCACAACTGATGGGAAAATTTGGGGATTTTTGGAGGCTGTAGGAATTTGGGGCACAAAGACAAAATCAGTGGATGTGCTTTGAATTTAAGACGTCACATTATTTGACTAGTCCAGCCTTGTGTTTATCAACTTCTGTAGTGTGCTCATTGGTGTAGTATTGGTCACTCACGGGTCTGACCCCATGCAAACTATGTATTTCGTCATTGTATTTTTAATGGAACTTACTGAGAATTTTCATCTTCTCTGCTCTTTATTTTAATCTCTTTTCTTTAACTCCTTGTCCTCTTGTCTTTGCTTCAGTCTATTTTTTTTTACCTTGCCGCTCAAACTGCTGTTGAAACTTCAGCTCATTTTGCTGATTTTACAGCAACGTGTGAGATATATGAAAAAAATGCAAGTACGACGAGACACAGACCAGGGTGTGTGTGTGTGTGTGTGTGTGTGTGTGTGTGTGTGTGTGTGTGTTCATGCTGTAAGTGCACACTCAGCTCGAGTCAGCTCATAATGAGTTGTTCTCCCCTCAGGTGAAAGAAATGACATCTCACACACACATAAACACAAACATGCGGTGGTGAGTCAGGAAGGTGTGTCTGCGTGTGTGTGAACGTATCCTGTCTGCATGTGCGAGCATGGATGTAATCGCCCGTGTGTGTTTATCTGCTAAAACTGTGCCCCAACCGCTGTGACCTCTCCACGAAGTGTGTGTGTGCGTCTCGTCAGGTGTGCGTCAAATGTGGGCGGGCCGACCGCACTGTTTACACACGGCGCCGTGGTGCGACCTCGGAGGTTGCCGGCGACCGTGATTGGCTGCCAGCTACCAGCTCATTAAGCCGCTCACACGGCGACACGGTGCCAGGAGACACACTCTCCATTTGTTTCACAACACACGGACACAGTCGCACACACTCGTCAGAGGACCACCGCAGGTATGGCAGGCGGCCACGTGCACACGCCCACTGCTGCGAGAGCACACACAAATCACAGTTCAGCAGCGGCGCAGGGTCCGTCTGGCCTCGGTGACCTGGCTGAACTTTGGCTCACCCTCGCTGCCTCATTACACCACACGGCCTCACACCTAGATGCCTGTTGGCTGGGGGGCCGAGCTGCAGGGTCGTGACTTACAGGAGGAGAAGAGCAGACTTCAAGGAGGAAAGATTTGGAGGAAGGTGGAAATTTTTTAGAGGAAAGAGGAGGAAAAAAAAGGAGGCCGAAGAAGAGAAGAGAGGAGTGAGGGGAAAGGAGAAGAGATGAGATGCACACAGCTCTTTGGTGGAAATTTTGAAGAAAAAAATGATTTTTTTTAGAGGAACTAAGAAAAAACAGACTTGATTGTATCTTGATGACGACGTGTTTTTTACACCGTCCAACGGGTGTCTGAAAGAGTTCTGTCAGCAAAATTTGTCCCAGGATTTTCTCAACACACAAAAGAGCGTCTCAGGACAGAAGAGGGAAGGAGCCGCCAATCAATCACTGCTGAAGGAAAATATCCTGTTTATTGTAACATGGGTCTTATTTTCAATCCTGTCACTGATAAAACCATTGTACTCACTCACAGTACATTGTCATTGTCAGTCAGCATAGAGCGTAAAATCTTCTCAGTCAGACTTTGCACAAACGCAGTGGTGGAAGCGACACTGATTCATATGCATCAAATTAGTCGACTGACCCTTTAAAACAAGTACTAGCAGGAGGATGACTTTTACATTGACAGTGCACTGCTGTTGCTCCGAGCTGTTCATCATGATACATCAATGCGGAGTATAGGACATGTATTATGACTGCTCTTCTTACCAAATTGTTTAAATAAAAACAATAATACCAAAATGTAGAAATTCTCTGTTTCAAGTGTAAGTCATGCTTTCAAGTAAAATAACAAAGTATTTCCATTAAAATCTACTTAAAGTACCAAAATTAAAAGTACTCATTGTGCAGAACTGCCCATTTGAGAATATATTATATTATTTGTTGGATTATTGACAGTTTAATCCAATAAAGTCTATCTATCTATTATAATTTTTGATGCATCATCAATGTGTTGTTCATATGTTACTTTATTAACCTGAATCTGCAAAATAATTATTAACTGATCAAATACATGTAAGAGCAGTATTTTCATGCAATATAATATAGTGAAGAAGTTTTATGTAGTAGAGACATGCAGTACATAAATAAGTCAACTGAAATCTGTTCATTTTTCTTTAAATCAATTGTCTAATGTGAAGTTAATGATTCCTGTTTGTTGTTCCTCTAAAGTGACGGGCTGCTTTCTGAACTTCATGGACGTTTAAAGACAGTGACTTCAACCGGCTTGCACATATTCACCTCTTCATCCAAACTCCATCTGCTCCATCCAGTGTCCTCGTTTCATTTGAGGAACAAACATATGTGTTGCTTCTTCTGGATCCTGCTTTGAAAATGATGCTGAGTATAAATCATCTTCTTCCTTCTCTTTATTAATAGCTGTAGTGTTGGTACAGCTTGTGCTCTCTTTGTGGTACATTTCACAATTGAGATATTTACTGGTGTCGTCTAATTCACTGTGGCTCATAAGTACAGCCTCTGGCATTGACTTGTGATACTTTAAAAATACTTACAGTACAATTACAGTATTATGTCCCTGCAGACTGTCTCTACTGTCTCTTGAACATGAACATGAATCTCAATAAAATCACAGGTTCCAGGTTTTCAGGTGACGTCAGTGACCTGGATTTACAGTCCATTCATTCATGGCGAATTTGCCATATCCAGGCAGCCTTAAAGTGTGTATGTGTGTGTTTGTGTGTTTATGTGCCTCGAAGCCTGGTAAAGTACACGCTGACTCATCATTCTTAAAGAAGAGAATTTGCTGACCGAATTAGCTTTGCAGGGGAAACCCCGTTACACAACACAATGACATTTAAACCGACTCTCTTTCTTAAATTATCTTTGTGATCAGCCTGTCTGGCGCTCTCTACTCCTTCGGATATTCTCATAGCCTGATTCATTTCTTACCCTCATTTCTATTATTATTTTTTTCTCCCCCTGCTGCCTCGCTCTCCTTCTCACCTCCCTGGGATGTTTCAGCTCACTCCTCCTCTAACTGGGCCTTTTCCCCTTCATTCTCTCTCTCCCTCTCTGCCGTTCATCTTCTGTCCATTCCTGGACTGACACCCCCCCCCCTCCCCTCCCTCGTCTCTCTTTCACCATACGATACTCCTCTGTTGACGTGTCCCTCGGCCAGTTCCTATAGTAACCAGACATTTCTGCTGACCCCTGCTTTGCTTTGCGTGACAGAGCTGCAGGATGTTCAGGGCAAAGATTAGCAGAGCGCTCTACTGTATGAAGGTACACAGCCATACATACATACATGCACACACACTTTTTATGCATGCATTTACATGTCCACTCAACACACACATTGCACGCATCCGCGCACACTCAAGCACGCACGCATGATTTGAAAGTAGATAAAAAAAAGTGTGTTCATTGAATATTTTTATTTTTTATTAAAAATAACATTCATAACAGTAACAGTTGTACAACCAATAATTATAATCTGAAACATGTCTGCAACAATAATTACACTTGAGAACTGGAGGGCTTCATATCCTCCTTTTTTTTTTAAATAAGTTAAGAAATAAAGTTTGTCTTCTCCCCACCCCCCCTCCCGGAAATCGTTTTCTAAAAGCATTTATACATACAGTGTTGGCTATAACTGGCTCACAGCGATCTCTAAAAGCCAGGTCTTTAAGACTTGCTTTAATGTGGATATTCATAGCACGTTATCTAGGCAGGCATTTGGTTGTTATTCCATTTTGATCTGGCAGTAGTACAAAATGAGCAGGTTATCAATATTTTCCAGTACATTAAGCTACAGTACACGGTAGAGCACTTCTCTAGTCAATGTAGTATGATCAGTGTATGGCTACTCCAGTGTTAGATAAAGTTAGATTCAGACATTGTAGGATAACAGTAATGTTTGGCATTGAGGCCTGAGCTGCACTCTCCTGTTTCCAGTTATCGTCCCGGTGTAGAAATCCAGTTCTCCACGTCTCTAGTTTCATCTTGAGCCCCACATTTAGCCCCTAATCTTGACTTCTCCGTCAGATTCATAGTCAGGTTCGTGAACCAATGAGTAGTTGAGCTGGAAGTCAAACGTGTTCAAGCAGCCAATCAATGGCCGCGAGAGGAGAGTCTAGCTTTGGGCTTCCATCCATCCACGTTCATGGGATTTGTGGTTCATACAAACAAAATCCAGTGTTTAGTGTGACAAAGATCCTCCCTTCCAAGGAGTTCATAAGATTGCACTTTTGTTTCATCCACGAAGCTGGACGCTCTGCGGCAGCTCTGGAGCAGGAAGGGCGACTTTCTCTAAAGCGGTGTCCATCACCTCTGTCGATTCCTCAGCATCCGTCCGTCAATCATCAGCAGTCAGTCATCCCACACTGAAGAATCTCACGCTGTCTCTCCATATTCCTTTGGTGCAATATGTCTGGCCGAAAGCTTTGGGTTAGCTTTACCATTTCCTGTCAGGGAAAGAGAGAATCATAAGATTGATGTTTTCAGTTTTTGTCTGTCACTGTATTATTCTCTCTCCTCAGTCTCTTCTGACTTCTACCAACTTTAATGATTTTATCTGCCTCAGTGTTTAACCTACAGCCTCTAATTACAAAGCCTAAATGAAATGGGTTAATGACTAATGACACTGGATGAGAATCATTATTTCAGCAAAGGCAAGCCACTTTTACTTTTATAATCTTAATCACACTCATAATAAAGCAATTTTTCACCCGACCTCCAGGAAGGTCAGAGGTCAGCCAATATCTCTTCAGTGGCCATTCAAGCATCAAAAATTCCTCAAATTAAAAGACATTTTTTCTCTCTCATTACTCCCCCATGCTGCTTCAGGTTAGGTCCCGATTTTCGCCCCTCCCCCCTCCCTCCCCAGGCTCGCTCTCTCACCTGCAGCTCTACATGATCATGGCTCTGATGGCTGCCTTGCTGATGCGTTTGCGGTGTTTCCTCCTGCGGCGAGGCGAGGCAGGTCGGAACGGGGCCCGGCGGGCTGAGGGCGAGACGGGAGCCGCGGTGGAGAGGCCTGAAGGAAACCAAGAGAAGGTAGAGGACGCAGTCAGCACAAACGTTAACACCGAACAGTGAAGTGAATCAGGAAGAAGTGTCACACTATTATACCACCGTGAAAGGTTTTACACACTGGAGGATGAGGTGTGTGTCCCATAAACAGCTACTTTTAGTTTCGTTTTATCATGAATCTAATCTTTCTCACTCTTTATCGTGAAGCAATCTTTCATACTTATCCCCATAGTTTTAGTTGGCCGACCAACTTAGGTACCAAAATCGCCAAAATGCATGGAGACCATAAACAACTAACACAACAGAGAACAAAAATTACTAAAAAGAAAACTTCATAATAACATATGACCAAAGGAAAACAGAACCAAGCAGCAAATGACACATGACAGATGATCACATGTTTCATCTGGGTTTCAGCAGCAGCACGTAGCAGCAGCAGTGCAGAGTAAACAGAGGGCGTGTAGCTCCTGTCGCGGCTCTGACGGCGCTCTGAAGGGCAGCTGATAACCTTGAAGTCTGTGCAACAAAGCGTGTGACTGCCTGCAGGTTGAAGTCAAACACGAAGCAGCGGGAAGTTCAGCTCTCTGACTGCGGGGTTCTCAGGGGGGTCGAGGAAGAATGGCAGGACACATGTGGCCGTGTTGTTTAGTCATACATGTAAAGTCGGCTGCTTCCTGCCTGGGAAACTCTCCCGCTGACTCTCTCATGCGTTAACAGTTAAACTGTGCGTGGAGACTGGAATGAGGTGGTAATAGAAGGGACTAAGGATTTGCTCTATTTATTCTGGAAACGCCAGTGAGTCAAAGGTGCAATACTAAATACCTGGACTTCCCCTCTCACACATTAACGCCTTATATAAAACTACAATTGGCAACAGCAACCAGTGACCTTTAAAGCCAACTCTCATGCACACTCACACACATCCTGTACCTGTTTTAAAGGTGGTGGGTTTTGGTCTTTGCTGAGGATGATGAGGATGAAGATGAGTCTCTCGATCCAGTTCCCTTTGTACCGTCTCCGCAATTTTCTGCCTCCTCTCCTCCTCTGTTAAATGACCATCCCCACTGGTCACTTTTGAGTCTTTATCCTTCCCCTGATTGGCCGGCTCTGGCCCGGCCGCGTCCCCGCTATTGGCCGAGCCACTGTCCTCCCTCTCGTTCCCTTCTCTCTGACTGGCTGTTACAGTCTCAGTCTGTCTGTGATTTGTGACCTCTGTATTTTTTTGGCTGGTCACCGAGTCTTTCTGAGTGGTGGTCATGGGAGGGGTGGGGTTTTGTTCTAATCTGGGTGGCTGGGTTGGGCTGACAGCTGGAGAGGAGCTGTCTGATTGGGGAGCGTTGAGTCGATATTGCGTCCTCAGCTCTTGGTCGCCCGCCGCCCCCTGGTTGTACTGCTGGGGATACTGATGATGATGGTGATGTTGTTGCTGATGGTGTAACAACTGTTGCTGCCTCTGCATGTGATCCTGATGATGCACTTCCCCGCCGCTGTTTGCTACACGCACGCCGCTTTCCTCCCTGCTCCCGTCATACCCGCTCCCGTGCCCGACCTGCTGTGGACTTCCCATGATGCTGTGCTCCGCCCTCGCCTCAGACGGCCAGCTGCCGACCGGCCCCAGCATCCCGACGATTGGCTGGTGCGCCCCCGGCTGGACGTGCGCCGGCGCCTGGTGCACCCTGGGCTGCGTCCAGTGCACCAGCTGGGTGTAGCTGCCCTGCTGCCACTGCCTCGCCGCCGGCTCACGCTCCTCGGGGTGGAAGTGCTGCTGGTTGTGCTTCAGGTCGTCGTGGCGATGCAGGTCGGCCTTGGAAGCGTGAGTCTTTGGTGGAGGTGGAGGTGGGTGGACAGGCCGGGGGAGGGCCAGGGGAAGGTGGGAGGACGGGGGAGGCTGCTGAGGTGAAGACGGGTTGGGGTTGCTCTGAACGGAGGAGTGAGTGATGGGGACGGATGAGGAGGACGAGGTGGTCGTGGAGGGAGGTTGGCACCTGCAGCTGACGTGGTCCTCGACCGTGATGATGGCTTTGTCGTAGTGGACTTTCCTGTTTATGTACTGGATCTTTATCACCTGTAAAAGAGGCGGAAAGTCATGAAGTTTGGCATCTAGACACGATGGAAAATCCAACAGAAACTATGCAAACAGTTCTCCAACAAATCAATCTGATACCAATCGCTGAATCAAACATACTGTAGCTGTATGTGCAATGAGACGTGTCGCAACAGGTCGCAAATCAGTCTGAGTGGTTGAAGACATTTCCATGAAATTTGGCGGCTTCATGCCAAAAATATTACTGTAGAATTTTCTGAACAAACAAAAGCTCAGTTATATAAACTCTATGCAAGTGTATAAATCATCCCTTGAAGCCAAGCCTTTTGAAGCTCCTTTGTGTTTTTACCTGACCTCAAGTGACTGAGGGTTATATTCAGTTATTATCCTTGTACCATCATACATCGTGAACTGGTGTTTTCGTGGCGGCTGTGTGATCTGCGTACCTGCAGGTATCTGCTGGAGGTGACGGTGGGGACGCACTCCAGCCGCCTGGTGTTGCAGCAGCCCGAACATCGCTGCACCTCCACGCACGGCGGCCAGGGCAGGAAGTTGGCGTTGCGGCGGTCCAGCATGGACCTCGTCACCTCCATCACCTCGGTCCGGACTTTGCACGCCGCCTGCTGGGCCGGCTGTGCCTCTACTGATGGGAGAGGAGAGGGAGAAAAGAATAAGAGGGGGATTTTTGGAGGGATTGAAAAAAGAGACAAAGTGCAGACAGGAAGGGACACGAATAGAAACCTACCAAGACTTCTAGTGTATCGGCCATGGGTGTGGTTTGTGAGAATATCATGCTCGTCTTCTTCTTCTTCTACAGAGAAAGACAAGGAGAGAGAATGAGACACGAACAGAGAGTTAATGAAGACGTATTTTCCAACTTTATGTGAAAAGCAGGCAACATTGAAGCAGCACTTTCACAAGAGAAATCTGTAAAGCTTATGAGGCCGTTAGGGCAGTTTTTAGCGACGCTCATTGTTCGCTGCACACAGGAAGCCATTTTTTCTCCTCCCGCTAAAACAATTAGGCTATTTTCTGCCGCAATTTGTCCTCGTGCTGTCAAGAAAACTGTTGAGGAGAGATATGAGTGTTTAAATATAGCTCAAGCCAGTGTGTGTTTGCACTCTCACATATGTCGTCATTTCATACTGTAGCCCCTTAGTCCTAATTATAACCCTGGTGTGGATTGCTTTTGGTCACTGTGTGTGTGTGTGTGTGTGTGTGTGTGTGTGTGTATGTGCAGCACACAGATGCACATGGTGTTATTTGGTTGCCTGTTAGCCTTAATTAACTGCCTGGTGCAGAAAGAGAACAGTTTCTCATTGTTCTCCGAAGCAGCTTTCTAATTTTATCTGTGCATTTATCTGTGTCTAAATGTTTTGTAAGACTGGCTCCTTTCTTCCTCTTTCATTGCATTAGCATGTGACCCATTTCATTCTGTTGAAGCCGGACGAAGTCAATGAGAATCAGCACGTTGGTTCTGCTGTTGAACTTAAAGTAAACCTTTTCAAAGTTTGCATGCTCATGTTTTTTATTTGCATAGTGATGAAATGAAAAAGGGATAAAAAGAGCTTTAATTGGTGCAGGAAAGATGAGAAACAAAAAAAAAAGTTAACTCAAATAGAAGAATCTGCAAACTGATGAAAAAGAAAAAAGAAAAGTTGAAGTACGAAGAGCCCACGGCTGTGCTCGCTGCTCTGTGAGCCTGTTATGTAGGTCAAGGTTAAGCAGCTAATCTTTATCATGTTTACCATTTTAATATCTTCAGGTTTTTGGACGTCAAATAAACTATTGTAATAATTGAAATTTTGAGATGATGATGGTTGTAAATGACAAATTCAGGGAGAAATGTGTGTGTGAAATCCCAGCAATCCACCCAATAGTTGTTGGGAATAAACTACAAATGTCAACCTCAGAGTTTCACCAGTCATCATTAGGCTTCATCCTCTGGGGACCATGAATATCTGCACCCAATTTCAAGGCAAACCAATTGATCTATAAACCTGCCAAAACTCACAGACGTGGTTTATTTTGCGATAAAAACATACACTTTGAGTCACTTCCTCGTGCCCTGTTTCTGAGCATCCTTCCCTCGGTTGGTTCCTCTCTGTGGTCGCTGTTATGTCACCGTGTTATTTATGCATTATGGAATGATCAAAGAGCCGTCTATTAATATATGTATGTGTGACTTGGTTCCTCGGAAGGATAAGTTTAATGACCCGCCGAGCTCGCTGCGCATGTGTCTGACTGCGTGTTTGTTTGGGGGCGGAGGCGTGGAGGCGGGTGGTGGTCTCTTTCTGTCGCACAAACACACACACACACACACGTCCATATTTCAAAATGTGGAGAGGAATTGAGGGCAGGAGAACAATGCAGTGACCTTGTGCTGGACGGGTTTCTCTCTCTGTCTCAGTTTGTTGAACACACACCAAGGTCACAGCTATTCTCTCTCTCTCTCTCTCTCTCTCTCTCATTAAGCTGGTTCATCTTTCCTGCTGTGGTCTCGGGTAAATATTGCCTTAACATGGTGCTTGGCATGTACACTGATACTCTCTCTCTCACTGCATTCCTGTCTCTTCAGGCCTCTGCAGACACACCCACACACTCACCTCCTCCACATATGTCTTATTAGCAAGTGTGTGTGTGTGTGTGTGTGTGTGTGTGTGTGTGTGGTCATTAGTACCTATTGCATTGGTTTCCTGCAGCAGCAGCAGCTTCAGGTCGTCCACAGAGGAGATGGGAGAGTCCCTCACCAGGTCGACCAGCGACGGAGGGAGCGGATCACCCTGTGGAGACACACACACACACAAACCTTTATTTCTCTATTTTTCACCTGTTATTGTAAGTGATGCCAATAAAGTTTAGGGTGTGTTAGAGTGAGCAGAGTCTGCTGTTTCCCAGTGTGGGTTGATTCCTTTTAATCAACATTTCTAGAACAAATAACAGACAAGCAATGCAGCCATTTCCGACATGACTCCAGAGGACATAATACACAGCATCCTTTGAAGACTATCAGCTGTTTAATGGGACTTTCAGGTCGTCGCCATCATTTCATAAACTCACACTGTCACATTCTCTACAGTGTATTTGTATTAAGTAGTTTCTGAGCATACTAATATGAATATAATAGAAATGTAGATGATTATATAGTTCAAATACCTCTTCTTCTTTTCCATTAGCAGCCTGGATATTTTAGTATTTCATAGAAAAATGGAAGCTACAAACTGTTCATTTCCAAATACCTTGAACTTCATTAATCGAGTGTCGCCAAACATGTATCAGTTTACCACTGAAGTTTAAAGCTTTGTGGCAATTTGAGGGCAACTTCCTGCTGATAAACTGAAATATTTTCAATTAATAGGCTGATCTCTATAAGATCTAAAAAAGGATCGATGTCTTATTTGGGAGGAAACGCAGGTTCACTTTGGGTTTCAAGTCCCCTGAAGGGCCCATCCTCTGTGGGCTGGATCCTTAAGAGGGTCTAGACCCCGACTGCACAGTTATTGTTCCACACACACACAGAGACAGAGGGCTGATGTATAATATCTCAGTCCTCCATCTCCAGTCAACACATGCTCCAGTTTCACTTCCTCCTGCAGAGGAAATGATGGTTGTGATTGGTGTTTGTTGCTGCTGTTGTCACTCTCTCCCTGTCTGTTTACCCACAAACACCACTGTTGCTCCCGCTGCAACACAGGAAATTAGCCCCCCCTCCTCCTTCACCGTCACCGTCTGTCTGCAACTTCAGCTCAGTTTAACAGGCTTTAGCACCAGACATCAAGAAACGACCAACATCTAAAAACAGAATTTGTTTTGAGATTTATATGTTCACAGAAGACAACTGTAAAGCCTAAATAAAAAGTTATGTGAGTAACTTAAAAGAAGAGGAATGCCATGTTTGATGAACTTTTAATGACTGCCACTGCAGCAGTTCATTACGGCTCCAGTTTATTTGGTTGTAAGAATAGACTCGTGCGGTTTCTTTGTCGAGATCAAAGGCGGACCGCTCAGTTTTCTGTGTCACATTTTGCTTTGCTTGGCTGTAAGTCGATACTATCTGGCAGCAGCGGGAGCCTCATTCGATCCCATCACATGCCGGAAAGATGCCAAAACAAATTAAGGAGTGTAAAGAATGTGAGAGGAAAATATTTTGGATAACTCTCTGAGATGCCAGGCGAGAAAAACGAAGACGTTCATCTTCTCACTGCAGTCCTTCCACAAGGTTTATGACTGCGATTATAACATGTTTACAAGTAAACATCTGGACTCTGATGATGGAGACTCGCTCCCTGATGATGGGATGAAACGAGCCTTAAGTTTGCAACAGCTAGTCAGAGGATTTCTACATTTAAAGACAGAATGTAAACATTTGATTTTTCATTAAAATTATCAGGATCAACAGTTTGATGCTCCTTTGATTGAACGTCCAACTTTTCAACAAAATCTATACTGCCAACCTAAATAGACACTAACACTACTTTCTTCTAACATTCAGAGGTGGTTCCTGCTGCAGCTCTGCTCTGATAACACAGAGCGTAGTTACTGTTTATCCAGAGCGGTTTGCGCTGCTGGTTAACCTCACGTGAACTCTATGTAGCCACCTGTTGAAACTAACGTTATCATCTCAGAGGTGAAATCGAGATATAAGTGGAAGTAATTACGTCGGACAGAGAATTCAAATACAGCTTTGTTAATGTTGCACAGTGATGATGTGATGATGAGGACGAGATTAAACGATGGTTAACGTCACATTGTGCAAGTTTCCGTCCCAATTTGGCACAAAAGTTAACTGAATTTCCATAAAATCAGAAAAAGAAAATGCAAAATTTTGTGCATTTCCATCCACTACCTGTTCACACTGGGAGTTGAGCACATTGAAATAAACAGCTGGTGGCGCTAGTTCTCCAGCTGTTGTGTCAGTCACACAATGCAGAAACAGTATTTGCATTATTTATTATATTCATTTGAGCAAGGTCACAGAGTCCACAAAGATCTGGACCAGGTTCATCTCTGCTGTGAATTTCCCCACTGTGGCACGAATAAAGGTTTATCTTATCTGATCTTATCTTGTGTCGTGCAGACGCTTGGACATTTAGGTCACATGCTTCATGTACGTCATGATTTATTTAAGTCTGTTTCCGTCACACTTTGTCACATTTTCTCTTGATTGATACACCATCTTTTCCATCTCAGCTACGCATGAGTACTTTTTTTTTTGCAATATTTTGACATTTAAACTTACTGTTTCAAATTATATTGAAACACAAAACACCTGTCCAGGAGTGTTCACAGACAATGGTACTATATGATAAAACAGAAGGTGCACCCAGTCTTAAAAGCAGTGACATGGGAAAATATTGATATTTCTTTAAGATTTAAGATGTTATTTTTCTGATCTAACGTGATTTCATGATTTGAAAATTGTCTTTTATTATCGCTTCATGTCTCCTCCCTGAGTTCATTTTTCATCCAGTTTTCTCCCTCTCCCTCTTGTTCTCTCTCTGTCTGTCTGCTTTGTGGGCGGCGGCAGCTCAGGACACCTGGATGACTTTCACAAGCCATTGGCTGACCTAGTTAAGCAAACACACACACACACACTCGCAAACACACACACACACACACACACACACGCTCGCCCCCTCTTTTCCAGTTCACATACAGATGCTTAACCACTTAACTGTCCGCCCAATTTGTCCTGAGAGTCTTACACACACACACACACACACACACACACACACACACAATTTTCACTCTGTAACAGGCTATCATTACATTCACAGTGTTAGTCACTAACACACACACAAAGAAATCAGATAGTGGAAAACACAGACAGGAAATAGTTTCTCATATGGCCAAACAACAAACTACTGGTTTATAAAAAAGGCAAAGAATTGGAGCTAATAATAGTGGTTTGTGCAGAAGAGCTAAATTACCCAGAATGGAACTGACACCAAGTTCCTTATTTGCTATCTAGCACACACGCATACACACAAAAATAGGCCTCTCCTGTTGTTTTTAGTCCCCGTGAAGCCTTTACAACTTAATGTGGTGGAAAGTGAGGCATTTTTCATATCGCACGCTGCGTGAGTGTGTGTTGCTAAGCTCTTGGGTCGAGGAGACTGTCTGGTAGGATGTCATGATCTACAAGCAGGTCACACACACACACACATACGCTCCTGCAAAAACACACACTGCATGGGGCCTTGGAGGAAGCCTGGAAGGCAGAGAGATTGTAAGGAATGTTTGAGGAGAAAGGTGAAGTGTAATGGAATGTAATTATGGGGCCAGCTGACTGCACACACACACACACACACACAGCACATATACAAACATGCTATCAAAAAGAATCACAGGCTTGAATAAGTAAACACACATAAAGACACTAAATTCAAGCGTGTGACTCACAATCACACAGCGTTGTCACAACACACGCCTTCTTTTATAGAGAAATGGCAAATGGCCAAAGTGCTGTCGCATAAACTGGATAGAATCGCAGAGCTTGGTGGGTCACACACACACGCACACACACACACACACACACACACACACACACACACACACACGTCGGCAGAACAGATAGATTCCCCCCCGAGTGCAGAGATGAGGGTGCAGATGATGGATGGAGAGACGACAGAGGAGAGGAGCAGGAGGCAGGAGGAGGATGATCAGAGAGGAGGAGGAAGAGGAGCAGTTGACCTGTCTGACCTCGCTGCTCCACCTGCTCCACCACAAGATCCTGTAAACACACACGAGCCTGTCTCGTCTTCTACAGGTTTAACATGGCATGAGGAATTTCCACAAGAAGCACAGACACATTTCCTCAACACGAGAGCTGATCGGTCACTTGTTGTGACTTTGATAACAGAATAATCATTTAAGTCCAAACTCCATCTTCTGCTTTGTGATAGTTTGCTGCTTTTCTTTATTTTATATCACAGTAAAATTTATATCTTCAGCCTGTTGGTCAAACAAACCCAGCAGTTTGATGGCATTTGTGCAATCATCATGGGCATTTTCACTATTTCTCCCATTTTAGAGACCAAATCAATGAATCAAGAAACTGGTCAGCTAATTAACTGATAATGAAAATAATCGCTAGGTTCAGCTCTACAGATTACAAATTGTCATGCTACAAGAGCAGTGAAGAGCTCAGACTTCCTCTTCACTTGATTAGGTCGTCTTGTACAATCCTTTAAAGGGATTTTATTGTAAAAAGTGGCAAAAAACTAAAAATTATTTTGAGTGAAAAGTTAGCATTCCAGGCTAGCTGATATGGTTAGCTGTACGCCTGCAGCTGTTTCAAAATAAAAGCCTTCCAGCTGCTGGGAGTGTGATTGAAAGTAGGAAGGCATCACTGGAGGGTTTCTGTTCACTGTGAAGCACATTCACAGACGTGTTTGAGTCTCACTCTCATCAAAATTGGTCTCAATTTATTGTCTATTTGCAGCGTTTTCTGTTCTGTCCTCCAGCAGAATATTATTATTATCTGTCATTACAGGAAGTTGGAAAAAGTTGGACATGTATTGATCGCAGCAGTAATTTCAATTTTGGGGTTTTATTTGGAATCTGTGCAACTGCTGCAACTGTGATCCATATTATTTTCTATCATTTCTTTTTCTATTATTCTTATTATTATTTCAAACTGTTCTCTGCTTCTCTGACTCCATTTTTCCTCTCATATTGCACCACACGGGGCTTACAAACAAATACTCTTATGCGCCACTGCGCTTTTCTATCTGACACACATGCACGCACAGAGCCACAACCCCCCCGCTGCACACACACAAAAACACAAGCACATATGCCCACTAACACATCTGCAGCTACACCCGGCCGTGCGCCCAGATGTGTGCACACAGACGAGTACACACACGGCCGCACGGCACACAGCGTCCGTGAAATCCCTGGCAGATTAGTTGTTGTTCTTATGTAAAATGGATCAAGCCGGGCAGCAGCAAATCATCCAAGCTTGCCTGCAGAGACAATAGTCAGACAGCGACCTGTTCAAAAGCCAACAATCAGCTGTGTGTGTGTGTGGCAGTGTGAGCGTGTGTTGATGTGCCAATTGTTATTTGAACAGCAGGTGATGAAAGAATGGAGGGCTGACCTGACGTGTGAGCGCCGGCGTGTGTTTGTATCTGACTCCAGTTCAGTTTAAATGGATTTGGAAATGAACCGTAGCAACCCCCAGTGTGTGTGTGTGTGTGTGTGTGTGTGTGTGTATTCATGCATGTGTGTGTGTTTGTAAACACATTTTACAAGCAGTGAGGGTTGATTGGATTGCTCATGGACTCAACAGCTGCACAGTAAATGATCCGTCATTATAATCATTTTTTTCTGGATGTAGTTATTACATCAGCCATAGTGAACCTGTGGTGACTTTGCTGAATAATCTGTGCGTGTGTGTGTGTGAAAGGACACATTTCAGACTCAAGATCAGGTGATCGAGGACGGCTGGTGCAAACATCGAGTCACCAATGGAAAACCACTGATGTTGGGTCAGCGGTTAAGGTCAGAATTAGGCAAGTAGTGGTTATGGTTAGGGCAGACAGAAAGTGAATGTAAGTCTATCTAATGTCCTCAAAAGTGGCCTAAGTAAATTGTATGTGTGTGTGTGTGTGAGAGACTGTGCAAGCTGAAGTCTTTTCCACAGACAGATGTGGCAGAACTAAGACGTCAAAGATGTCTCCATTTTTTCCATCACTGGACTGAACATTGTGACAAGAGGAGGATTAAAGTGTCACACAGTCTCAGTGGGACTCGATGCTTTCCCACACTCAGGTCACATGACAGGTCAGCATTTGTTTAAATATAAAAATATGTCAGATGTCCAACCGCTCGGCGGTAAGCTGCGGTTTAACACACGCACATGAAGTCGAGTTTCCGTGATTATGCAGCAGACGACAGGATCACAGGTTTAACTCCGGCAGCCGGTTTCCATCCAACGAGCAAAGTGCACTTGTGCAAAAAAGCACTCGGCTTCTGCCTGCTGCAGCTCAATGAGCACCAGACTGTTTATAGCATCATATTTATGAACTGTAATTATGTGAATGTCAAGGAGCTCTCCGATCGCCGGCTCCAGCAGTTGCAGGATGCGGCGCCTTTGAGGACGAGATGCTGTGAGATTCCTGCCTGAGTGATAAGAAACACAAGTACGACAAAGGCAAGGGGGCAAAAAGAAAGATTCTACCTGTCAATCAAAAGCATGAACAGAGACATGCAGGCCAGGATGGGTCTGATTGGGCAGGTAGGATGCTGTGGAAAGAGACTGTCCTCCCTCCAAGAACAACAGCATCAGGAGTTTGATCCAACACTCACATGCTCAAAAGTTCAAAGGTCAAAGAAAGGCAGCGTCATGTTGGTACCATCTGTCTTGGAGTGGGTGGTTGGGTGTGGAAAGTATGTGATGCCTCCGACTCTCAACTCTGACCAACAGTCTTGTTTTGTGTTTTTGTACATAATACAGTTGCTGAAGTTTTAACCAGACCTTAACCAATGAGGTGGCTCAACAGAAAATTCTCATATGGGTAGTTTTTGGAAGACAGATGTGAAGACAACCTGCAACATGCTAGAGGTCATGTGACAGCTCATCCACATGACAGACAAGTGTTGGAGATGGGTCGTGACCGAAGGAGGGGGTGAACCACAGGACTTGTGTTTGCTGGCTGCCAGCTAAAGAAACTGGTGTCTGATGAAACAGTGAAAAAGGTGACTACATGAACCGCACTGAAAGACCCCAACTCAGAGACTCATTTCACCACAGGAGGGACAGTGACAGTGAAAACAGCAGCCGGGGCTGACGGATGGATTTTGGCTCCAGCTTCATACTGTAGGTTAACTCCTGCTGCCAAAGCAATGTCTCACCCTCTGACTCCCCCCTGACAGTAAAACTCTCCCTTGCAACACTTCTGGAGAATCACCGCCACCAAACATGAAATGGAACCACAGAGAGAAACAGATTCCTCATATGACACAAGCTGCAGAGTGACAGAAAGAAAACAAGATGTGCTGATGTGGAGGCTGTCACACACACACACGCGCAGTGCATTGTTTTTCTGCCCTGCAGCTAAACTCTTACACAAAACATCACGGTTTGTAGAATCGTCTCAGGGGATGATGTTAGTGTCAAATGCTCCTTATGAGCGAAGGAAACTCTCCAGATGTCGCATCGGCCCATAACTGTCACTGTCTCTGTGACATATCAGAGTCAGAACATGAACTTACAGCCTCTTTCCCTGTCATGATTATGCTGGGAATCAACCTCTCACAGCTTTCTCTGACCTACTCATTATCACCAGTTTAGTAAAGGATCAGTGAAGAGATCCAGGCAGAGTCTATCTATCTATCTATCTATCTATCTATCTATCTATCTATCTATCTATCTATCTATCAGTGTATCTCACAAGCTGAAATCTCCCAATTTAACCAGGGATGTCGAGGAGGCTGAACCCAAAGAACACAAATGTTTAAGGCTCCAAATCAAACCTGACCAAATTGACCATCACATTAGGTTGTAAGTGACTTTTTAAAAAGCATGCAAATGTTATGTGGAGCAATTATTTTTTTCTGTTTGGTTGCCTTATAATAATCACCACATTTTTACTAACGACTACATTATGAATGTTTCTATCCTGAAATCAATAATTCATAGACTGTAGAAAGAGGAAATCAACTACCTCACATTCGGTTGTAAGTGACTTAAAAATGTTATACTGAACATTTTTTGGGATGTTTGGTTGCCTTATTATAATCACCACATTCTGTATTCATTGATGCTTCTGTCCTATAATCAATATTTTATACACTGTCATTTAGTGCAATCATGCATTTTATTCATGCATGTCATTTAGTTTCCCTTCAGTGACTGGAGGTCAACATGTCCATCATCGGTCCTACCTCAGCGCCTCCGAGCCGCAGACGGGCCGCAGACAGCGCGGCCAGCAGCAGCAGCAGGACCCAGGACCTCATGTCGCCGCCCAGCCTGAGGAGCCGCAAGCGACCGGCTGGGCATTTAGCACCTCGGCGTCCAATCCCCCGGCTGCCCCGAGCCTCGTCCCGGTGCTGCGTGGCGCACAACTCGCACTGTTAAATATCCCGAGATGTGTCAGTGCTCACAGGCGCCGCTGGTCCATGTGTTTGCTCACGGTGACTCACGCGCAGGCGAGACGTCTGACTGTGTCCACAGAGCTGTTTGGGAAACTCAGGAGGAGACGTCAAGGTTTGCT
Source organism: Centropyge bicolor (assembly GCA_037975185.1). Classification (NCBI taxonomy): domain Eukaryota; kingdom Metazoa; phylum Chordata; class Actinopteri; family Pomacanthidae; genus Centropyge; species Centropyge bicolor. Next base: position 1,489,872 of record JBBMOC010000018.1, on the reverse strand, counting down.
GTGGCACAGGTGCGTAATGCTGCGTGCACAAAGGCTGCAGATTCCTGTTATCAGCCTGCAGTGTATGAGAGGGAGACAGTCTCAGTAAACTCTCACTGAGACCCCCGAATGTCTCCAAACGTGCGCTATTTTCAGGCGCGCGTCAAAATGTGCCAAACTGTCAATGCGTCCACTTTCCAGTCCAAACCAGTCAAAAATGATCAGAGTATGATCTCCTGTGGCAAAATTGATGTTAAATGTCACAATAAAGCAGCGTTTTCCTCATGAGTGACACCCAACATCTCCAAAGGTCCGTGCGTAAAAGTTGTTTCACCTTGGCGCGTTCGTGCGTAATTCTCTCCGCTCTGCTGCAAAAGTCAGATTATTCTCTTTCAGGCAGATTCTCCTGAGTGCATGCAGACTCTACGACAGCTATACGACAGCTCCTCTCTCTGTGTGTCTCACTGTCTCCCTCCTCTCTGGATCAGGTTGTGCTCAGCCGTCGCTCTTCTCCTCTCTGACTGCCTCTGGAGCGCTGAGCAGCTTTTCCACTCAGAAGCAGGGCCTCCCTCCCGAAGTTTAAAGCATCAAGACAGACAGAGGAAAGCCGGAAACGGAATAGATCTGAGTTCAAAATAAGACAATGGCGTAGACTGAAATATCCTGACTTCTACGTGCGAATTAAACCTACCGAGGATGAGTGAAACAAGGGTGATAATTAAACCAGACTGAAATAATTTTAAGCAATTTTAGAAATGAAAGACAAACTGAATTAAAGTAAAAGAGGTGTAACATTGAACATTTCTAAATATCTAGATCTAGATTTAAATATTTTGTGACTAATAGTGATTTTGGATCATTTAGACTTTCTGCTGTGAATATATTATGGATGAAAACAAGAAAAGAAAAATTCGTTTATTTCTTTTCTGCTTCTCATATGCAATTTTATTATTATCACTTTATATGAAATCTAACGTGGAAATGACATTGATTTGTAAGTGATCCACAGTTTTATTTTGAAAGTGTCTTACTGGAAGTCTAATTTGTCATGCTGCTGACTTCACTTTGGTCCTCAGATTTGTGTCAGGGCCCCTGTTCCTCTCCTCATGAAGGGAAGGTTTACCACCTCCTTATTAGGAGCAGGGAGACCTGAGCGCCCATGGGTGCTCTTAAAGGGAAAGTTTGATATAATGATACAGATTATTAATCCCTGTCTACATTATAATATCATCAAATCTCATGTAAGGAACCTAATGACATGTTTATTTTCTTTCATACGAAGTGTTTCCTCGAGTGATCCAAACCTTTTACATCAGTAGAAAACATTAGAGAAACATTTGTTTTAGTTGGAGTCACCTTTTCGTTTACGTATGGATCAAGATCACACCTTTAAAATAGGATGAGGTCACCGTAAATAAACTGACTACACCCAAAAGACAAGAGCAATCCTTATTGGATTATGACACTGAGAAGGGAGGTTAAGAACTTTCAAAAGCCGCTGTGGATATAAGGTTTATATAAATTGTTTCTGTTAATGTCAAATGCAGAAAGCGCAGTTACATCATCAGTAATCAGTTATGAGTCAGACCTGGGTCAAGCGGTTTTCCAAATACACTTGAGTTTATTGTAATCTGCTTGGATTATTGTTTGGATTGAAGGGCGGCGGTTCGCAAACACAGCAAAACAAAGAGGGCCAGAAATCCTGAGACGGCATTTAGAAATCAGTCGACTGGGCTGACTGAACAATCCGATGGCTGAATTATGCTCAACTCCAGCTGTCAAACACGAATATCACAAACACACTGTGGTGCCTTACAGAAAAGATTGCTGGATGGTGTTAGATGTGAGACCAAGAATATGCTTTGAAACCCAAACCGCACAGACACAAGACGTGACAATAATCTGCAACAATATTTTGTCAACATGACAAACAAAAGAGCTGAAAAGCAGATCTCGGGTGATGATTTCAAAACGCACAGCCTGAATATGAAAATCGAGACGCCTCGTGCTAAAACCGCCGCCACGGCTGCTCCACTTATTTCTCACTATAATAAGTACGCATCACGACAAGCTGATTCTTATCATGTTTGTTCGACGCCTGCGCTCAGAAGTCATTTGGATTGTAAATGGACTGAAACTGGTCGGTGTGCTGAGATGACAGGATAACAGGAAAATACTTTGAATATATAAAAGCACTGGAGGTATTATTAGACTTTCAAGAAGTGCTGATATATAAACAGTATATAACACATATACATATAAATAAGTCTCACCATTGAATAAACATTGTTAGAGAAGTAAACACAAACAATATAAACAGATAAACACAAGTGTCACATGATACAATATGTAACATACAATATAATATACAATACAATATACAATATCAAGTTGATGATGCATAAACAAAGTAATGACATTGACTATTTTCTCGATCCTTTAAAAAGAACTTAAAATCCAACATAGTGATCAGCTCTTACAATTCTGGTTCATTTTCGAAGTGTTTAATGTCTCTTTAGTTTTCGTCTCTCTGTGACCGAGTGTGTCATAAATATGTTTTGTCTTGAAACGACCAGATCACGTTTCCGAAGTCGACTGTAAGCGGAATGTTTCCCAGTGAGCTCCGTGTTTCGTTGCAGGGTCACGGCTGGATGGGTGGCCGTGGAAGCCGGGGGTCACGGTGGATTCTTCCTTCCTGCAGAGGGAAGACAGAGGAGGCCGGCATCCCTGTGCTGCTATTCCTGGACTGCACACACACACACACACACACACACACACACACACACACACACACACGTAGTCATGTACCAACGTAAATGCTGACCTTTTATCTTCATGTCTTCATGCATGGAGTGATTGACAGGCTGAGGGGACACACCGCTGTCATGACCACAGTGTACATGTACAGTATATATTTATATGTGTGTGTGTGTGTGTGACAACTTGAAAGGGTATCAGGTTTACAGTGCCGCTCGCTGTCAGTCCTCGATGTGCAACATGGAATCCACAGTATGTGAAGGAGATGTCCTGTGCACGTGTGTCTGCGTGGATGTGGCCGTGTATTACTCATGTTGTGGGGACATAAATCTGTTTACACAGTCACACTGTGGCGACTCATCTTCTTTATGGAGAGAAAACACAAGTCCCCATAACGTCAATCATTTAATTTTAGGGTGAAGACTTGTTAAGATAACTCTCCAGGATGTGAATGTAAGTCCGTGTAATGTCCTTTGAGGTGATGGAAACATGACTGTGCGTGCGTGTGTGTTTGAGCAGGTGAAATAATGTCAGACGGATCCACAGCTTGCACAGCTGTCTGTGACACTGGAAGTCACAGGTGTGTGATATCAGAGGCTCTATTTCCGTGCCATCGCGAAGCCTGAGAGACACAGAGGCAGCAATATAATCATTTTCCTAACAGTTCAGTTCAATTCACTTCGGCTCAGTTTACACCCTCGAGGCTCGACGCGAGGTAAGTGAGCCTGCAAACAAAGGACACACGCACAGATCTAAAAATACAAATACGACAGAGAGACTGTTTAAATACAGGATGAAAAGCAGTGGACGACAATACCAGGCACGTGTTTTAATTTTTTCCAGTGTTAAGAGAGTTGAGGCATAATGAAACAGGACATGAGACAAAAACATCATCCAGTATATAGGACTTAATAATACATGATATCACACAAAATTCTGTTTTGCTTTTCTCCATTGTTTAACCCTGTAAAGTCTGAACCATGAAATAATTGACAGAAAATTCAAATTCTTTGAAACTGGAGTCTTTTATTGTCCTTCTGAACAAACAAACAAAAAAAATGTCAAATATCAATTTCCATATATGAGTTTCATTTTTTATCATATTTGAGAAATCATCATCATTTGAGACTCAAAGTTTCATTTAATTTCTTTAGGAGTCTCAGTATGAGAAGGTAAAACAACTGTAATTTGAACCTTGTGAATCAGTTATTGCTTCATATCAATAGACAAAAGCAGCTTCAAAGTAAATTTGTAAAAAGTTAAAACTTCTCACACAACTAAATTAACTATAGAAAACAATAAAAGTGAGTGTGTACTGAGTGTGTGTCTGTGTGTTTGCCTGAATAATTAGGCCACTCACTGATTTATACCACACCATTTTGCAAATTTCCCCACTGAGGGACGAATAAAGATTTATCTTATCTTAATTTTTAAATGCCATTTTCATCTGAGAATGGCCACACTAGTGATTGCAGGCCTTTTTTTATATAGAGAGAAACACCCGATCAACACACACACACACAAATCTCTTCTTCTTCTTCGACCTCTTTTCAGCTGCTAAACTGCGCATCACAGCCAACATCTGGAGGAGCGGGATGCACAAAGCCAGCTGACCACATTTGACTTCATGATTGCAACGCCATCTGACAACATCAACATAAATACAGGTTAGTGACAACAGCTGCAGCGTCAGCTCAACTGGCATCGCGGAGAAAATTAGAGGCTAAAGGTCGTCGTGCTTCACTGGCACACGGCCACAACGCTAGCTGTTTTTGGGAAAGCTCTGTTTACTCCGAACACACTGCAGCACCAAGCCGCTTGTTTAAGACTCACACAGTCTAGAGGCCTCTTTTTGAAGAGGAAAGCTCTGTCTTAAGGTCCTTACACACCGGAAACGACGCAAATATACAACGCAATATTCGGAGGTGAATTTTGACGCGCCTGACTATACATAACAAGCGTGATTTTGCAACTTTCCTCTCACGTCCCAGGAGGAAGTGAGAGGATGAAAATGGAGTCCACTTCAACCTCAAGTGATGGCGAATTGGTGCTCCTTTTGCTTTCTAAAAAGAAACATGTTTTATCTGAACAGGTTTAGCTTACGAGCTAAAGTTACTTAGCATAGATGAAAGTTAAAACAAAGACATTTAACAAACTGTTTAAGCACACACACCATCATCATATCAGATCCGACGCTATGACTTGCAAGTTGTTATACAATTTTTATGTTTTTATCAAAAAGCACTCAGACACTCCGTGTTCTCTGACACGTAAACAATCAGCCGGTCGGCCATGTTGGATACACCAGTGAATGTGACGGCTCAACAACAGGCAGATTGGTCAAAAGTGGACACACAGGATGCAAAACTTTGGAAAATTTGACCTTGATGCGAAAAAATAAATGCAGAGAAAACGTTGCTGATGTGAACGCTTGGATTGACAGGATACAAGTTCGAAAAAAAAAAAAGATGTTCAAATTAATCGCACTAAAAAACTATCCCGGTGTGCAAGGACCTTAAGTCTGGATGGATGGTTGAAATGGAGACAAAAAACATGCTTTAACAAATTTGACCTCAATATAGTGTGTTAAGCTGGGTCGTATATAAATGTGGTTTTAATGACGTTCAGACTCACCTAATTTCAGAAGATATATTGAATTTAGAGCAACAAAAACACATCTTACAAGCAGATTTCCTATCTAGCTAAAAGAGGTAAAGGCTTCTTATATTGGGTTAGTTCAAGTCTGTTTTGGTTCCTTTGAAGGCAGCATCTCTCCAACCATCACGTCTCTTTTCACTCTCCTTCCCTCTTACTCCACCAGTTCCCTTTTAAACCTCACTGGGCATGTGTGTGAGAGTGTTAATTAACTTCCTGCCCAATATCCTGATCTAATTAATAGAGAGCGAGTCTCTTTCCTCTTTCTCCTCTTGCCAACTTCCTCCGTCACCGCAGCCGCTTGCAGGATGAGGCGAACAGCCGCTGTTCAGACTCAGGGTTCAGACTCAGGTCACGAGCTCGACACACGACCTCCGCAGCTCGCTCTGCTGTCGTCTGGCCAGCCTGTCTGAATCAGGCCATATTAGATCTGCAGTGGATCTTCTGGCAAAGATTATCCCTGAGATGTCCCACAGGATCAATGGCACACAACCTTTGGCTTTAGCTGCTGGTTTTATTTACCCGCAACCAAACATGTAGAGAAACGTGAGTCCAGTGATCAACACAAACATGAGGAAACTAATATCAATTATATTTTCAGAAACACTTTATTATTGTGACACTTTCTTTTGAAATAGTGTGTTGCTAATATTTTAAATGTAACTTTGAAAAATCTAATGTGAAAGATTCTGATACAAAAATCCTTGTTCTTGATTTGTTCCTCTGGAGGTGACTTCCAGATGTTGAATTGATGCATACAGATGTTGTTATAAGTAACAAGACTACATGAAGAAGCATCAAATTCATGCTTTACTTGAAATTCTGACTGAGAAAAAGTCAAACATTTTGGGCACCCACACACTGTCACTGTCACTTGCACTCATTTTATTCAGTAGCAAGGTTTTGATTGTTGGACCTCCTTAGTTTTCTCAGTACATTACATACAATTAAATACAATTTCATTGACATATTACACATGGCATAATAATAGTAAAAGCATTAGATTGTCCAAACATAGATTTTGAAGGCTGCTGCTGCTGATAATGTTTAAACAACAGTAACATTTAGATGAGTTTTGGTGCCAAAATCCAACATCTGTCAAAGAAATACATGTGTTCTCTTCATTCTTGTCTGGAGTCTGAAACAGCATTAAGCTGATTACAAGACACTACACATGTCTCACTGAAAGTCAGACTAATGAAATTCTTTGGCGATTACCAGCTGCAAAATTCAGACACCCCCGCCGGTTCAGTGTTTGGAGACCAAACACTGAAAAGGCAGTGTCTGAGATACAGTTGGCCTTTACAGTGAAAGGGTAATACATTCATGAAAAAAACTAAGAGTTGGGTGAAATGAACAGCTGGGCAAAGAAAAGACAAAATCATTCTGCGTTATCGACACGACTCCAGAAACTTTATCATCATCATATCAGCAAAGGACGAGGCCGACTGTCTGATTTACTTGAACTAACACATCAATAATTACACATTCATCTATAAATAATGCACTCCATGAAGTTATGCCACAAAGTTACGTAAGTGTAAGTTGGGTAAACTTGGATCAAAGACGTTTTGCTTCCACAACATCCCTGTGAGGGGTCTGATCAATCCCATATGGGTCCTCGTGTGATGGTGAGACATCCCAAAAACTCACTGATCCAACATCAGTCAGTGATCTGAGTCTGTGCATATAGGAGCCCTTTGAAAAACAGTGTTTGAATCCCTCAGCCTATATGACCATTGGAAAGATTAGTTGAAGTTAAAGGTCCTTACACACTGGGAATGACGCAAATGTATGACACGAATTTGCGAAATATTCTGAGGCGAATTTTGACGTGTCTGACTATACATATCAAGCGTGATGCGATTTTGCAACTTTCCGAGGGGGAAAAGGAAAATGGAGTCTACTTCAACCTCAAGTGATGGTGAATTGGTGCTCCTTTAGCTTTCTAAAAACAAAAATGTTTTATCTGAACAGGTTAGCTTACGAGCTAAAGTTAGCATAGATGAAAGTTAAAACAAAGACGTTTAACAAACTGTTAAAGCACACACACCATCGTCATATGTGAGATCCGACGCTATGACTTGCAAGTTGATACAATTTTTATGTTTTTTAATTAAAAGCCCTCTGTTCTCCGGCACGTAAACAATCAGCCGGTCGGCCATGTTGGATACACCAGTGAATGTGACGGCTCAACACGCAATCTGATCGGTCAGAAGTGGACACACAGGATGCAAAACTGACAGGATAAAAGTTTGAAAAAAAAATTGACGTCCAAATTAATTGCACGAATAAAACGCTCTCGGTGTGTAATGATACTAAGAATAGTAAAGAACAAGTCAAACTGTGAGTATGAGTAATGTCTGGTGGTGCTTCCCTGCCTGGTCTCCATTTGGGACCCTCACATTGTATTTGAACTGGTGTTAATCAAACACCGAGCGAGATCTGGAACGTCATGGCTGCCCGTTGGCATTGTTGCGGCTCTGTGAATCACTTCACAGTTTCGTTCTCAAAGAGCGCTTTGATGGGATGGAAAGCGAATGAGGACTGAGCACTGAGTCAAGGGAAGGCGTGAGGGAGGAAAAGGGGAGGAAGGGGAGGATGCTGAGAGGAGAGGGAGAGGGAGGGAGGGCAGAATCACGCCTGTATTGTTGTGTGTTTTCCCACCGTCAACAGCGGAGGAAGTGGAACGGAGCAGCTAAATATACAAACAGCACAATGAGGCAGCGAGCGTGGAGCAGCTGTGGAACACGGCTGTCACCAGGTTCAGGAGTGTGTAACGCCAAGGACCGCCTTTTATTTATACTGGAAGAGCTGACGGAGAGGACTCGTCCACATCACACACCTCGGAGCTGACCACAGACTGTCGGGGTCAGCATGGACACATCTGCAGCTGCACATGATTTAGTCCATTAACTTCAACTCATATATTACATTACCATCACTGGTGGACTCCATCATAACATAACATAAATTCCAGATACTGACAGAGCAGAGAAGGCACTTCATCACATTATCTTGGGCCATCCTGCATCGTAGTGGGCGTCTAGGAAGAACCTGGGGGGTGATGAGATTTCTTTCAAGCAGCCATTGGTTTCCATTCATCTCAGTACACAGGTATAATCACAGTCAAAACGTATAGCTACTTATCACTTTCTTGTTGCAAAGTCAAAGTAAAACTTTCAATTTCAGTTTATTTCAGATTTAACATACATATCATACACACACAATTATCTTTCTTCAAAATGAAAATTCGTCCTGTTTTACAAATTTCTTTAGTTATTTTTGGTATGTTGGAAAAACTAGATTACGATATGTTAATGCACAAAAATAAGCTCCTTGTTGGTACATTAAGTTCTGAAAATTGTCAATGATTCAGATCAAGGACCACAAAATAATCACATTTATACACCATTAAAAGAATAATGTATACTTGATTTACACAATGTGCTTATTCTCCATTTTCTTTTCTTTTTTTTCTTGTAGATATACTACTGTTTTACTGGAATCTTTTTTAAAGAAGAGACTCAATGAAAAGGTGAAAGGATGCCTGGAGCGGCAGGAAAAGTCTAGACTTCATGTTCCTAAGCTAATGTGACATTACGTACTCACAGGACTATATTCTAGTTTATTCTGTGTGTGTGAGTGTGTGTCCGGTTTCCCCCTCGTCCAGGTCATGTGGGATTTGGACCGCTTGGCCCAGGGAGAAAACAGGAAGAAATGCAGCAGACGTTTTTTCCTCATTACTGTGCCAACAGCGGATGCAGTTGTTATGTTGTTATGACTTTATATGGACCTGCACAGTAGCATGACTGGATTAGTGATAAACACATGACAGCATGACTGGACAGCATCGTCTTCATCTGAACTGACATTTATATGCGCCATTTAAAGGACACTTTTATCCGCAGCAGCTGACTCCAGCGTGAGTACATCCAATTTCCAGCGCAGGAGGCTGAGCGGTACGTCAGCATCATCATCACTGCTATCATCATCCTCCTTTTCATCCACGTCCTCCTTCATCACCTTTTTATTAATCTCCTATACTCCAAACCTTTCTCCTCCTCTTCCTCTTCTGCTTAACGATAATCAAACAATTATATCCATCATTACTTTCCAGTCTAACGTTCCCACTGTTTTGGCCCTTACTATTCACAACAGGATGATCAGTGGATACCATGCTCTGTCAATGTACCCGTTCTTCTTCTTCTGACAGAAAAACAGTTCAATGGCAACTTCTCCAATAATATTATAGTCAAAGCATGTGTAGACTTCAAAGCATGTATGTGTTAACAGGGGGTATAGCTCAGTGGTAGAGCATTTGACTGCAGATCAAGAGGTCCCCAGTTCAAATCTGGGTGCCCCCTAGAATTCCTTTGTTATTAAAAAGCCCTTTATGTTAAGTGACAGCTTTTGATGCTCAGACTCGTGTTTTGTGCCGGCTGTGTCCAGCTTCATGGATCTGTGACGTGAAAACACAGGCAGTGTGTAGGGCAGCAGCGAACAGACAAACATCTCCCACTCAGACACTGAACTGTCCTGTACAGCTCACTCAAGAGATCCATCCACAGTCAGTCAGTCCCTCCGAGTATCAAACACACAACCCCATATTGACTTAAAGGTTGGCTTTAAATAGACCTCAATAAACGGTTGTCAACTTCAATTTGATTGAACTGAATTTAGTGAAATCCTGTCTGGCATATTGGCTTTTAATGACAGAGTAGAAGCTAACAGCTAACAGCTGTTTGCACATCTGTCTCAGCCTCTTACTTTGTATTGATATCAACTGCATGTTAAAATAATAACTGTTTGTTAGCCTCTATGATAAGCAAAGGGATCATCCATATGAGGGAGTAGAGCTTAACTAGAGCGACTGGAGTGTGTGCATATCATGAGGCATATTTTGTGAACTGAATGAGATGGATATACTGAACAAACTAAACACGCAGAGAAGCGGCTCATGCTGTGAAAGTACTTTGAGAAGGCCACAGACTTGAATCATGTGGTTGATGATTTTGCTCAGAGGAGGAACAGCCTGTTTTAACAAAAGTCAACTGACTGTTTCAGTGTTGTCATGTTCAGCATTAAGCATCAATGGTTGCTGGTCAGTGAGTGTAACAAATGCCCATGTGTCAGGGGGTATAGCTCAGTGGTAGAGCATTTGACTGCAGATCAAGAGGTCCCCAGTTCAAATCTGGGTGCCCCCTACGCTGGACCCAGAGCATCACCTTTAATTCTTATATTTAAACAAACTGGAGCGTCCAGATGATTCTGAGCGAAATAACAATGGATTCTATTGTAGTAGATGTGAATTCCAGTTTCCAACTACAAACCACCACTTGTCCAACCTATAGTGGCTGCATGAGACTCAAAAGGACGATTGCTCGGAGTGGATCTCTGCAAGTAGTTTATTGGAGTGTGTTTTTGTCTTTCAGCGGATCTATTCTGTGTATTCATGTTTTTTTTTACTTGTCACACAATTTATCTAGGTCTACCATAAGTAAATAAATGATAACTGTGATATCTTTTATGTGTTAGGTGTCACAGTTCTGCAGGTCAGGCCTCTTTTTTTCTCAGTTTTTTTGGTCAGCCTTAGTTTTTTTTTCTGTTCACATTCTGCCTGACATCTTGTTTTGTTCAGCTCCAGTTGTGTCCTGCCATGGTGTGTCTTTATTCTGTGTCTTGGTTCCCTGTCTTGGTTCTGTGTTGAAGTTCATGTCTTAATTCTTTCAGTCCTGTCATAGTCATGTCTAAGTTCTGTCAGTCTGTCACTGTTCACCTGCCATAGATTCTCACCTCAGGTCTCTGTACTTTTCTACTCGCCCCGCCTCTGCCTCACCTGTCAGCCACTCCCACCTCATCTAATCACCTGTGATCCCAGCTGCAGCCAATCACCTATAAGCCAGTTCATTTCTGTCTGCCTTTGCTGGATTGTTCGTTCTTCTCCTTCTCGTTGTTTTGTGTCTCTTTGTTCCTTCACGCCCATCAGTTCTCTCATCTTTCAGCTCTTAGTCTCCTTTTCTAAGTTTATGTTTGCAGATTTTTTTTACTTTCCTGGACCCGACATTGCAGTGAGTTTTTGTTTGCGATTTCTTTTACCTTCATCAAAGGGTTTACCATCCTTCCCTCTGTGTCACATTTGAGTCCTTACCCACTCCTTATAACATTAGGAGGTGTAGACCTGTTGGCCTCTATCTCTCTGGATTTCACAAAAACACATTTTCAATAACCACAAATAATTGACATGAAAATCTATAAACAAATATACAGCGTTTACCCTCATATAAAGTGGGAGATTACTGAGCTACGAAAAGAGATTTAGTGAAGTTTTAAATAAACCTCACTAAAGTCTTTGAAATGTACTTTATACTCTATGTCAAACTGCAAAAAATTGTGTCATTATATTGTTTTTTTCTGAGGAAGGACTCTTCATGACCTCCACTCTAATTGGGCCCCTGAGAATTTTGACTCACAAATTACAAAATAGGAAGTTTGCATTATCTGAATAAGCAAAGAAAACATTCCAGTGTTTTATGTTATTGCCATCAGAAGTGTTCAGAGCTCTCGTGTCTGTGTGTCATGACTGCTGGAAAAAAGAGAGACTGACAGCAAATATGTGCGTGAGCAAAAGAGACGTTTGACTTTTGACCTTCTTTAGTGTCTCATAACATCTGACATGAAAGAGGAAAAGGACCTGACACACATTAGGAAGGCAGCAACTCCCACAGCCACCCACATGTGCAAACACAGGCACATATACGAACGCACATAAAACAGCGTGTGAGCGTAACAAATCAGATACAGCGCCAGGCACATCTGTCATAAACTCATATTTAAAGACTTAGAGTTAAGGAGAGACAACAACAAGGGTGTAACACATGAAGAAGTCCCTGAAAGACTGTGCTGTGTGTTAAAGAGTGAGCGTGGGAGTGACAGTCTGGTGTTAATGCTCACGAGTGTGGCTAATGAGGTGAAGGTGGATGGTTGCTGTTGTTACAGAGGGTTAGAAAAAAACATGTCAACCTGAGTTTGAAACTCATTTCAGGCTACGGTTCAGTAAGATGCTGGAATATTTCATGATTTCATGATTTAATGTGATACAGGAAAAACAATAGGTTTTCAGTCTCAATTTAAAAATCTCAGAGGTTTACCTCCTGATCAGCTGAGGTAACATATCCCTATCTATTAGTCTTTGGACTCATGAGATCCATCCTGTGATCTGAGTGTATCTGAAGGCCTGAGATGTTCAAAAGTAATTTATGGTTAAAAAGTTGACGTCGGTGGTTGAGAATTTTTTTTTGAAAGTGAAGAAGAAAACGAAACAACCAGATTTTTAGTTGTTAAAATTGGAATAAAAGTAATACTGTCTTCAAGTGGATGAATATTTCTATTCATGATAATGATTTCAGTTTTGCCGTTGTTCAGGTGGAGGAAGTTTTCTGACAGTCAAGATCTAACTCTACAAAATAAAACTTATATGACACAATACAATGTAACATGGCACAGTAAGACATGATGTGATGCAACATGGTTCAATATGATAAGATATAGTGCAATACAGAACAGTGCAATACGACATATTTGCCAGATGTTACAATATAAAACGATGCTGTACAATGCGATACAATACAACACAATATGATGCAGTACGATGCAATATTTTATAATATAGTGAAGCAGGGATTCATTTTACATTGCAGCCCCATTTAAACACAGTAACACTGTTCAAATAACTGTGACTGCACCAACACACACACACATGCGTCTAATTACAGCCTGCTCTAACAGGTGTATGCAGCGTGTAAATGTGTGTGTTATTACCATGAAAACAAACAGACTCTGCTTGGTTACGCCGCAACATGACAGTGTCATGTTTCCAAGCAGATTTTAATACCTGCATTCCTCCCCCACCTTTGAGCTCATCTTGGCCTCTTAAAGTGTGGGTGGCTCTGCTCACAGGTGTAGCACTGTTATCACACGCACACACATATACACACATGCACACACACACACACACTTTGATCTGAAGGGTGGTTTGTTGAATTTGTGGGAATTTCCCCTTGTTTTGCTGTAGGAGGGTCCCCTTCCTCTACCATTGAAAAAAAGAAAAAAAACTCTTCTATTTCTTCATCCTCCAACTCTTCTGAAGCTTCGTGACGGTTGCCCTTTGGGGTTGGAAGTCTTGCACGCTCCTCCTCGTCTTCCTCGCTCCCTTTTTTCTTCCTCTCCTGCTCCTCTTCCTCCTTCTCCTCCTCCAACCACACTCAATCCTCCCGTTGTTAGTCGCCCTGTGATCCTTTCACAACTAGACCACCAAGTGTTTTCCATAGGTCTCCTATAAGGTCTTGATGTCACACATCAAACAGCCCCTTCATGCGCTTTCATGACATGTTCACTGTGTTGCTGCTGAGGGCTTATAGGAAGACGGAGAGTTGCCAAGTGTGAATGAGGGTTCCTGTTTTTCTCCTCCATCTTTCAAGTGATCTATTAAGAGTGAAAAGGAAAAAGAAAAAGAAGCAATGATTGAGACTTTCAGTGGAGCCATGTTGGCCTACCTTGTCGGCTGGTTCGTGCAGCGAAGCTTTGACAGGATTTTCCGTTGTAAAAAAACAAATGATGGCCTTGAAACTGAAGCGCCTCCTTCACCCAGGCCCTCCACCTCTCTGCTCCCCTCGGGGGGGAAAAGTTTACATTTTCTGCTCTAGTTTTCCACTCACCTAAATGAGAATTGGAAGACGCACAAGGCAACAACAAAAATGAAATTTGACAAATAAACCGCTCTTTCGAAATTTTGCACACTCCAGCAGCACTCGCTTCCCCTTTATCAAGTTCATCAGATATAAGAAATTTAGCTTTTAAATGCGCAGTTTTACTAATAAATCATGTTAAATTGGCTCACAGAACAAAGATGTGTTTATGCAAAGATGCATTAGGGAATTGTGCCTGATGTATTTGGATTAAATTAAGATCCCATCAAGCATCATACCAAACATTTGTGTAGCAAGAATCAGGGTTAAGTTGAGGTTGAGGGTTGTGGTTAGAGACTTGTGTAACTGTAAATGTCACTGGTGCAATTTCTGAAGAAGACACTGTACATCCATCTGAAGACTGTCGCACGTTTCTTTACAGTAAAGAAGAAAAAGAGTCAGCGATCTGAAATAACTCAAAACTTTCCTGCACCTGTGTTTCCCACCTCTGCCACTCCAGCAGTTAACCTTTCGAGATGAACGACTTTCAGTGAGGCGCGACCACAGCTCTTTCCAGGCTGAGGGGGGGGTTATTTTCCCGACACGAGGGCAAACAGACAAAAACGAACTCGGACGCAAGTTCATAATTTTGGAACAAAGCGTCATAAGTGTCACAGAAAAGGCCTCGAGCGAACGATGAGCGCACGCACTCACGCACACAACCTGGGCTCGAAGAGCACGTATGGCAGACGCAAATACACATATCACACATCCTCGAAGGGAAGCCACTTCCCCAAAGTTGCCATCTGGGGAAGTTTTGGTGGTTTTTCTGTGCAAATTTGCACAGTTGTGGTTTTTGCAGGGCTGCTAAGAAAAGTCAGTATGGACATGTGGAGCAGGGGAAATGCGTCATCAGAGGAGGAATACTGACCTCTCAGGACAAGCTCATCCATTCACACACAGACTTCAGCATTAGGCCTGTGTGTCAGGGTGTGTGTGACCCCGTGTAGTCGGGGTCATTGTCTCACCAAATGTAGTTCAGACTGGGGAAAACAGGTGAACACTGAAAAGCTGCTAAAATAGTTTGTCTTCCAAACATGCATCCTGACATCCAGGAGCTGCAGATTAGAGACCGGAGACACGACTCGGTTGAGACTTGATAGCCAAAACATCTGAGTGTTGACCTGGTAAAATTCCAGGACAATTATAAATGAATTGAAGACAGCAACAGGTCGGACTTGCATATTATTAGATCTTTGCACTGAGAGGATGTGGTCTAAGTAACAGCACTATTATTGCAACTTTGAAAGATAATAGTTCAAATCCAATTTCAGACTTTAAAGGCTGCATCTTGACTTTCACTTTGCACATGGGCGCTTGCGGCTTGGCTTGACCTAAAGGACACGTCCTTGTGTCGAATGACTTGACACTGGACTTGGACTAAGAACAGCTCTGGTCTGTATACATCCTGTAGGATTCTGGATTAGGGCTAGATGACAGTTCAATATTATTCATCACTGACTTTCAGTGAAATCAAATTGAACATATATGATCTTATCAGCATTCTACAAGTGTCCACTCTCAAAACTCAAGGTTCAAACTAAAAACTAACAAAGCTATTATGGTTATTAGTCGCCCTCATATCAGACTTCTAGGGATGACAATGATGGCCGTTGGTCAGATGATCAACCACTTTGGTCTAGACTGAAATATCTTAAGAGCTACTGTATGAACTGCCCATAATATACAGACATTCATGGTCCTCAGAGGATGAAGCTTAATAAAACCAATGTCTCTTTCTGGAGCACAACCAGCAGCTCAAATTTGAGTTCAATAGTTAACTAAGTTTTATTGTACTGAGTTTGGTTACAATACATTTTTGAGATGAGTTTAAAAATGGTTTGATTAACTGAGGGGGCAGAAACAATGTGAATTTTGAGAGCTCTTATGATTCCTGGAAAGAATGAGAAGATTAAAAAAATGGGTCAGAAGTTGAGGGCAGGTGAGCGCGTTAATAAAAGATGTAAAAGGGTGAGACGGAGGGATGGAGGAGGGAAAAAGAAGGAGCGAGAGAGAGGCTGAAGGAGAAAATGACTGCGAGGTAAAACTATTTCTGGAATGCACCTTCACTTAAAGTCTAACCAGGCAACACACACACACAGATTGACAACCTAACCCGTTTCTACAGCCTGCGATAAGGTAAGAGGGGCATTGGGTTTCCACTCTTTCTCCACAAACACTATCTGATTAAGGGGACTTCCTGCTTTCTCTCCCCTCCCTGCTCCCTGCTTCGTTCTTTGATATTAATACTTCATGGTGCGTGCTGCCTCATGTGTGTGTACTCATGCCAGAAACCATACACCTTATAAATGCCAATCCAGCAATAGGGTGTGTTTATGTGTGTGTATTTCTATGGCTATACGTGTGCATGTCTTCCTTTCTTTTGCTACTTGGTGTAAAATTTATTTGATATTTTGTATATTTACTTAATATTACGGTGGTATTGATGCTTCACATTCAGTGGTGTCTTGTAATCTCGTGTTCTATAATTTGTTTGGTCCAGTATCTGTGTAGGTGGGCACTAAGAATAGTTCATACTATCACCACAGTATCAACAGACACACAGGCATTTAACCATCCGGGGGCCGACACTGTTGCTCTTTTCTATTATTGTTTGCAGGTGAAGTCGTGGGCGCAGCAGGAAACACATCCTCCGCCCACCAGCAGACCATCATATTGTGTTGGTGAATAAATTTGACATCCTGGTTTTTCCCCCACAGCCTCTTTGCCACCTGCCGGGTTCATCACAGGTGGCAAACATCGCCATCAGGCCGCCTTCAAACCACTGCTGTGTCAAATCAGGACACACTCTCAGAGGCAGACGGGGGAACAACCTCACCTGACCGAGGTTCTGCCTTGCTTCGCTGCCTCCCATCGGGACTCCCTGCCGCTTCAAGTTTCCTCAGGACCTACTGTACTGGAAAGACCTTTGCCTCCTGTGTTTCCTTCTTTTCTAGCTGTCGGCAATTCTATTACCAAGAATGTCAGGAGAAAGTCAGCGCAGATACAGTATCCAACTTAATGTAGAGGATTCCTTCAATTCTGACCAGCCCCTTTTCCATCACTTGGCATCATGGGGTTTTACCTGAGAGCTAATATATTTTACTCATTAGCAAATTATTGTTTTTTTGCCCAGAAGATAAATGTTCCCAAAACTCCAAAAAAAAAAAAAAAATCCCTACTATCGAATGCCATTACTGCCACCTTCCCCAAGTACATACACCAAGGGAAAGCCTAAATAACCCATCGCCAATGCAAGGAAAACAAGAAAGACACAAGGATATAAATAAGATCTAGACCTTCTGAAAACATTACATGACGCCAAAGTCATCTGTGATCCATGATGTAAAGGCCTGTTAGGGAGTAATATTAGAAGTGTGTCCTCAAAAAAGGAACAGGTTGGAAAACTTCAGCAGATTCCAATTTGGACTTCTTACATTGACCACCTGGACTTTTTGAATGAATGTATTAATTTAGTTTATATTTCTTTACACAAAAAGAGTTGAGAATTCAGATTCAGCTTCACCTTCAGTGTTGTGTTTTCTGTCTGGACGAGTGTGAGTGTGTGTTTGATGTTGGATGTTGGATTGACTTCCACTCCCCTCGCTGCTGTCACATCCACTGTCCTCGCCGTTTCCTGTTTACATGGGAAGACTTCCTCTGAACCTCGGCAGCACACCGTACAACCACAGACCCGTCTTCTCTCTCTCTCTTCTCTCTCTCTCCACAAGTCCACAAACAATACCAGAGCGAAATGAATAAAGGACCACTGCCCTCTTTTCTGCTCTTTTGTCCCTCTGAAGAAATCGATCAATGGCTGAGAGTAATAGCAGGAAGCTGAAAGTTGAAGCGGCTCAAATGGCCAAATTTTCTTTCATCTCTCTCCCTTTCAAGATGGTTCAGTGTGTAATACACACTCACACACACACACACACACACACACACACACACACACACACACACACACAGCACATACACACTATTCTAAGAGCTCTCTAATGTCCTGCCATGCAGGTGTGTGCTAATCTTCTTAATCCAATAATAAAGGCAATCTTGATCTTCCTATGATCCTGTTGAGATCAATGGAGCAGCTGTTGTGCATGTGTACAGATTAACAGACAGGTACACATGAGTACACAGTAAACAGTAATACATGTTGTATCTGTACTGCTCAGTCCAGGAAGAGTTTCCTTACCGATGGCGTCTTTACCCAGTTCTCAAGTAATTGGGTTTTTGCAATTTAACGGAGATAGAAAAATGGTTGATCCTATTCTGGTCCAGCATGTTAGTGTTGTCATTGTGAGAAGCCGTGTTAACATGTTTATATGACCATTTTGCTCTAAGCACAAAGTGCAGCCTGAAGATTCTTAGTCTCGTTGATTAATCAGTGGCTTGTTTGAAGTTAATATTCACAACTTGAGATGATGTATTACCTATTTTGAACTACTTAAATGATTATTACAGTTGACACGCCTTCTTAGATTTTTGTTATCTTCAGCCATCATTTCAATAGGTTGATGATAATATGACACTCACAAAATAATTGGTGAGATCCAGGAACACCACCGCCTGGTTATTAGGGCGTTCAAGTAACACCAGCAGTCAGACAATCAGACAGGTAGTAGACAAGTCAGATTATCTAAACCACTTAATTTGAAAGTGAGCACATAAAGTATCAGTAATAATCCCTCATTTACCAGGAAAAGTGACTGAAGACAATTATGCCAATTACTAACTCAATCTGCAAACTGTGGTGGATGTTAACAGCAGACAATTTGGGCAATTTTACCATTTATATTTTTTTTTTCAATCAAATAAGTTTCGCTAAATATAAGTTAAATTAAAACCTGTGTGATTATCGGAGTCTTTGTTTTTTTTTCTCCTATTTGACTTCTCGGCAATTAAAGTTTGACCAGCTTGTATGAAAATATAATTTTCTTTAAGACTACAGAGTGGCTTTGTTTTCCAATCAAAAATTCAAGCTCAGCAGCTCATCTGGATGTCACCTTTTCTCACCTGGATCTTACTCTAAACAACAGACTTCCTGTGGATCATCCATGTTGGCCGCCCAATGAATATTTCACGCCTCAATTAAAAGCATGACAACCTGAGCAAGGTCAAATATAAAAACAGAAACTCATCAGGGGCCTTCGTTTCCCAAATCTTTCAATGTCATGGCAATTTCACGAAGTTACAAGGACACTTTTACCCACAAGTCTCAATTACAGTCTGACCACACACACACACACACACACACACACACACACACACATACACACACACACACATCTTAAAATAGCATTTTCATTAAGAGAATAATGCAAAATGTCATTTTTTTCCCCAATGAGTCCTTTCATATTGCACACACACACACGCACACACACACATTCAGACCATAGTGTTTAATGGCCCATTGTAGCTCATGGAAAAGACTATTCCAACATAACAGATGGAGGGACTTTACAGCTCTGAGACAATGGAAGAAAAGGAGGCACTCAAATACACTGACATCACTAAGTAAACGCTGAGAACTGTATAAACGTGAGAAAGAAGACGAGGAGGAGGAGAAGACGAATACAGGCAAAGAGATGATAAAAATCATGAGTCTAACGGGGTAATTTGATAATTCCTTTAATTGGATTGCAGAGGTTGAGGTTAGGAAAGATGACTGGTTTGGAGAGAAATGGAAGAACTGAGAGAAGAGAAGGCGAAGGTAGGGCTGAGGAGGGAAAGGAGGGAAGAAGAAGAAGGTAGGAAAAGGAGGATAAGAGAAGATTGATGTTAAGAACTAGGCAAAGATAGATGGAAAGAAGGATGAGCAGGTAATTAAAAGGAGGGATGGTGGGAGGACAACATGCCAAGGACCAAAGGAAAGAAGGTAGCGACAGAAGGAAGGATGAAAGAAGGCAAAGAGGAGATGAATGGATAAAGGAAAAATGACACTTAGGACGATGGAAAGTGAAGGAAAGAAGGAGTGGAGAAGGGAGAAAAAAGAGAGACTGATGGAAAAAATGATGGGGTTGGATGAAAGTAGGGATGAGAAACTAAGGAGGGAACAAGTGAAGAGGACAGGAGAAAACTAAGGAAAGAAGAAGAGAGGGCACTACTAGGGAAAGGGAAGAAGAAGAGGGGAGGAAGAGGGAAGGAAAGAAAGAACAAAGAAGGGAAGGAGGAAAGAAAGGGGGTCAAGTGAATTAGGAGGGAAAGAAAAGGGGAAAATCCAAGTTCCTCAATAAACCACAATTGAGAAAGTAACACCGCAGCTCTTTCATCAACGCTGTGGTGTGTGTTCCTGTGTGCATGCAGTTCTGTAGCTGCATGCCTGATGTGACGCGTGTCTGGTCGTGGCCCGAGGGCATGACTGAGTGAGTGACTAATTGTGCCGTCTGCTCGCCATAACACACACACACACACACACACACACACATGCACACACACCGAGATTATGCAATCGCCATCAGGATAATCTCCTTGGCCCTGTATCCCCCCCCCCCCTCGAGATGAATATCGACACGTCTAGATTACGCTCTCATCTGGAAATCCTTCACTCTGTTTACCTAATCCTTGACCCCTTCTTACATTACACCATCCATCCATCCATGCATCCATCCCCTCACTTATTCCCGTGGTCACCAAGTACAGAATAACTAATCCCACACTTCTTGGAAAATTCCCCCTTTCTCCATCAGCGAGCTGTTTGGTTTGGATCCAAATTACATTACAAAAGGATTTGGTCATTTCTAAAAACCTGTCTGCACTTACATGTTGTCTGCTGATGGTTATTACGTAAAAAGCCACAGGAGTGTTAATGTCAGCAAAAGTTTACACCACATTCACTATTGCATCAAAAGCTTTTGGAGGAGAAATGTAGGCATAAACCAGGTCAACATGTTCGGTTCGCTTCGGTTCCTTCTGCACATTCTGCTGTCGACTCATTGCAAACTTATCCAAACAGTGTCGACCTCCAACGACAAATTTGAACCTTTAGGTGAATGTTATTTCATTGACTACTTACCTAGTGAAATTAAAATTGCAGTGGAAAAACCCAGTGCTGTGGTTTGCAATCAGTTTCATCATCATTAATTTTATTACTATACCTGTACTTTTCCAACTGTGGCGCGTCAACACGTCATCGAGCAGCAGCAGCTTTAGTTTGTTTTCTTACAATTTCGTTTTTTTAAGTTTATGTGTATTTCTGGATTTTGAAGACACGCACTGTGTATTAGTACATGCACTACAAATGACATCCAATGACACAGTATTATCTGTATTATCTTTACACCATTGTTCTGACCTACAAAATCAAAATCATGCCGGCCTATTAGAGAAATGAAAAACCTGCCCTTATACAAAAAATATCGAGCAAATAAATAGATCATAGTTCAAAACGTCACAGTTTAGCAAAGTATAATGTGCATTGTTCCTAGCAGAGGAATAATAATGACCATAATAATGACCATACCTTAACATCTCTATTAAAATGAAATGTGCACTTAGTTAAGACAGGATTAAGAAAGAGAGACATACTGAAATAAAGAAAGAAAGAAAAAATGAAAGAAGAGGATCAGGATTGTTCTTTAATCTGTGGTAATGTTGAAGCCGGTATATGCTGAAGTTTCCCTCTCTTGTTGTGGTCTTATATGGGACAGTATAACATTATAATGCACTTTGATGTAGCCTGTTTCTGTTTGCTGTTGCAACAGCCTAATTCCTTTATGGGGATCATTAGAGTTTCATCTTACCTCTAATGTCATGAATAAAGGCTTCAAAAAAAAAAAAGTTGATGTCGTTTGCTGTGGTGGCCAAAGTCCCCGGTGTTTGATGTAGAGTCTAATTATCATTCCTCATATGAAGAGATATGAGCAAAAAGTAATATCCGCTTGTTCTTTATTCTTGAAGGAACAGGGTGATCTGTGACACACACACACACACACACACACACACACACACACACACACACACACACACCTAGACCATCGTCTTCAGATGAAGGATTAACCCCTGCCTCCCCACCTGCTTACTGTGAATGCATCTGTAGGCAAGGGACAAGATTTTGGTATCAGTTGTGTTCTGGTTTCCATTTGTAGTCTGAGTGGTATCGACCAATCACGTTTGAGCAGGCTTTGGTTGCACCAAACAGGTGAAACACATTGGCCAAATGCAATCTCAGAACCCATCGGCTACCATTTGATTTAGCTCTTAATTAGCTGAGTATTTTTTTATTATTTGCATTCCGATTCATAAACAGATATTTGATTATAGATATCTCTTCCATTCTGCTAATCGCACTGTAAACAAGGACCAGTGCGTTGACTCCAGAGGCTAAATCGCTGATTGGTTCCATTCATGAGTTGTGAAATGTAACTTCACCCTTTTCTCCACTCTGTTAGATGCCAATGTGTTAATAACTAGTTCATTATTAGAGAAAAATATGTGGAAGCTACACAACAATTTCAGAAAGTCCTTCACAAATTATGATATAAAATTTGGAATAAGTCCATTTGTGGAATCAGAGTAAAAGTAAATCTCTCTCTCTCTCTCTCTCTCTCTCTCTCTCTCTCTGTCTCACTGTCTATACTTGTGGACACTTTCTGTTAACACACACAGACAGTTACTTGCTCTTGCTGTTAACTGTATTTTCAGATTTAGAGATGCTAAAACACGCTCAGACATATACAGAGAAGTGTCAGCTGACATTCATCATATTGTCTTTTCTTTTCGGTGTCGAGTCAGTGATGTTTATGATCGCTGGCAGCATTTTCACCTCCACATCTCGTTGTGTGTGTGTGTGTGTGTGTGTGTGTGTGTGTGTGTGTGTGTGTGTGTGTGTGTATGTTGAGGTGTACCGGATGAAAAAAAAATGGAGTGTCAGCCACAGTTCAGGTAGCACTGAAACACAGACCAACAAGTGAAAATCAAAACATGGGCAGGTGGTCCCACACACAGAGTGGAGAGTTTACTGTGGAAGAGTGAGCATGGACAAACGCAAAGTGAAAGGGAACACAGATATGAAGAGGTGACAGACAGGGCAGGAAAAGATCAAGAAGAAGAATGAGAGTAACAGCTACTGTAAAACTGGTGCATTTTTCCTGGTCATGGCAATAGAAGATAAACGTGCTGTATATTAAAACTGTATCTTTGTGTATTTAAAGGCCTTTATTTGAAACAGGTTTATATTAGGTTGAGGCCTTCGTTTGCAATGTCTAGTTTCTTTTTTAACAAATAAAAACAGTTTTTCACCATCATATAAAATCTGTATGGTACCGCAATGACCCTTGAGTTTCCCTTATGATAGTTAAAGTACCTGCCTGTCTGCAGGAAATGTTGAGTTCTTCATTGGGCCATGAGGCATGAATTGACTGCTTTTTGAGAATCAGCCATTCATTCATATAATGAATTCATATAATGAATGAATGTGAGCTATGTCATTGCTTTCAAGTTGATGCATCATTTCTGAGTAGCATAAATAACTTCACTTGCAACATGTCTTAATTTATAGATTTGATTCTGCGGTGCTTTTCAGTGTGAAACATCTGCCAAAGTAGTTTTTACAGCTTTTGCTAATTTATAGCTCTGTTTGACTGCCAGCCTCAGGTGTGTGATGCTGAAACAAAACAAACCGTTTCCATGGATTTCACTGTGTTATGGGTCACTGCAAATGAATGCATGACGAATCTAAAAGTTTGTTGTCCACTTGAATGAGAACTGAACGACACTAACTGCAAGGATGAAGAGGGGTCAAGGAACAGAAAGACACTCAGATGGTCTTGGTCTTGGCTGCAGGAAAACATGCATCTTATGTGTGCAGCTCATGGAAAAATCAAACTCTCCCAGAGGTCGTGACCCAGGCAAACATGAATGTCTGAAGCTTGCTTCACACTCTACATCTGGCGGATTTGTTCTCGTAAATCTCTTCCCCTCACACACTCAGACACACACTCACTCGAATGCGCTCAGACGCTCGTGCTCTCTCACACACTCCCTCCATCCATCGAGGCCTTTCATGTATCAATGGCTCCATTGATAGGCTTGCGTGAGTCTCTCTGGGTGGATCCTGCTTTTGGGGTTTAGCCCTCCATTAGACATCCTGACCCTTAGTTTCCACACACATACATGTGCACATGAAGTCATGCACGGATTCAAAAATACAAATACATTTATTTAGCCATTTAGGTGATGTGAGGTTAATTTATGACGATAATAATCTAGATGATGTGCAGATACCAAGAAATAACAAACAATGGAGAGATTATTTATGACTGAAGTGAAGCAATGTTTGCCACCACATGTGGTTGAGTGTGTTATTTTTCAGATAGATAGGTGGGGATTATTCTGCTTATACAATGGCCAGCTATCTAAATATGCGGTGCTGGGCTTTTGTAATGTCAAATTTGTGTTTGCACGTAATTATCTTTGACAGTCTTGGAAAAAATAATGGCAGGTTTTGGAAAGGAAGAAAAATATGTGGAACAAAAAAGATGATATATCTGGTTCTGATGCATTGATTTCAGTAGTTGTCTTAGCTGACAGACAGACAGACAGACAGACACACAGACAGGTAGACAGACAGACAGACAGACACACAGACAGGCAGGCAGACAGAGTATTTTATGATCTTTAAGCACAGCAAGCAACACTTTAAACTTGATTATAAAAGACATTGAGAGCCATAGATAAGCAAGTTCACATAGCTAAATATGCACAAACTAAAAGTTAACAAATCTTTATAGTGACTTTATTTATGAGATGCTTCCTACATATAGATAAATCAAAGCTGCTGTATTGTCCTGCTTCAGACAGAAGGAAGGCAGAGCTCCAGACATGAGCTCACAGGGAGACTCCCTTTGGTGTGGTTGGGAGGTGAGGGGTGAAGATTTGTGGTGTCTGCAGCACCCAGGTGGGGATGCACCGTTTTTTTTGAAATGCGTATAGAATTGTAGCTGCACCGAAATGCTCAGAAGCAAAACCCACCCACAGTCGTGCATGCACACACTTGCACATGTGCATTCATCCTTAAAAATACTTAATGAGCACACAAATACCTCACGCACACAAAGGAAAAGTATGCGATGGTTTGAAAGGCAAACGTGTCACCGGAAGGTTGATGGTTCAAAGCTTCAACAAGTGGAGCAGAGAAGTGAATGTGAAGTAACCACCGCCTGCGAAAAGACTCAAACCACGAGGCAAGGCACCAAATTCAGCTGCCCAGAATGCCGTGGTTTTACCAGGTAGAACGTCAATTTACCTGCTCCCTCGGGCCACGACTGTAAAAAAATAATCTTCTCTTAGTCAGTCTGTCTGGTTAAAGGAAACACACACAAACATCAGACATATCATGTCACATTTTCCCTTCGAATTATCTAAACTCACACTTGTACAACCCGCCGTTCTCCTCGATAAATCACTGTCTGTGTGTACGTCTATTGATGTGGCTGTATCCATCGTTACACACTATACAGCCCTCTCACTATTTAAAGACTCCCATCATCTTGTTGTGATGCATCCCTTGTTCGCAGCTTGTCATTATCTGCGGTGACTGACGGAGATGCACCCACATCAAATGATAATTTACATGTTGCACCTTTAATGTTTTACAATGAGCAATAGACAGGTGTCACTCAAACTCACTCACTGGATTCTTCCTCACACTGTTGTCTGTCAAACTTTAGTATACAGATTCAAAATATGTTAATTATAACCAAATTAATAGTGGGAGCACATAAGCTCTTTTGTCTTAACAAGTGAAAATACCAGAAATAAAAGTGAGTCGGTCTCTTGAAATTGAGCCTCAATTTGTTCTTAATGATCCTTAAAAATGGATCATGAATATATAGATTTTTTTTTATTTCAATAAAAGACTGAGTAAAATAGTAAAACAAATGGGCACTTATTGAGGACTATTTTCAGCTGCGGATGAATACACATTTCATGCACTGAATAGGATTTGCTGAAATAGGACTTTGCATGTGGGATCAGCGTAAATTAAACAACATTGCTCTCGCTCCCTGGTGTCTCTTTAATAGTTTTTGAATCACAGCGGAGGTCTATGACACAGAGGGATTTGTTAATAATAAGATCTATAATATCGCCAGACTTATCCTTTAAGATGGCAGGATCCTTAGGGCAAAGTCAAACTTGCATAAGAGTCGAGGAAGAGAAACATAAAATGGCATTGACCAATTCTCAACAGCCATGTCTGCAGTAGAAGAATAACAGAGATGGCAGAGGGATTATGGGAATTTAACTTAATCAGTCATAAATCTGGAGACATCTAACAACCTTAATACTCTGAGTCTCCTCTCATTTATCCAATTTGTAGTAATGGGCCATAAGATCAGACATAAGATTACGTTTTGAATATAGCAATAATTTGTTTTGCCAAGTACGTTTTGAACTCTGCTCTGTGGCAACATATTTCAAATGAAGGGAAGAGTTTGTTTTTGTAGAGTGTATAATGTGTACAGAGGTAATCAGGCCGCAAAGAAGTGCATGGCTTTGATACTGCAGACTGGGAGTTCCAGCATGTGGATGGGTTTAGGCAACAAAATCAACTTGGTCAGAAAAAGATTGTAGTTTTGGTTAAAAGTTAATAAAGGAAACACATCATACCTCAGACTCAGCCAGTTTTAATATTTAACCACCATTTCCCCCCCAACCTTAACCTTAAGTGCTGTGAGAGCCTCAACATGCTTTAGCTGCAATGAAGTGGATATTGTAGGAAAAACAAATGAAATATATTAGTGAATAAACGACATAAACATCTTTTCTAGGAGTGGGATGTCAAACTTTTTTTACATTAGGTATATCATAGTTCTCACTCTCTCATTCATCTATGTTCCTATCTAGTTGTTCATATGTCCATTACTCCTCTGTCATTACATTACTCCATCCAGTTTAATAATTTAATGCTTCAGAAACCTAAGTTTGCCTCCCAGCAGCTCACTTACCGCTCATAAAATAATGATTAACTGAGGTAATGCATCACCTCAATCAACAAAAATAGGGACTTTTTGAAATCAGTTTATAAATAAAAAAAACCCGATTGTTTCAGTTAAACCAAAATAGGTGAGCTGTTCCCATATTTAGTGACAATGAGGCATGATTTCCATAAGAAGTTTAACTTGACGCCCACTCTGTCTGTGAAAAAAAAAACTACTGTGGCCAATTCTTCTCACAGTCAATGTCTGTGGAGTAACAGTGACCGGCACTCACCTACTCGACTACTCATCCTCAGGACAATCTGAGGAAGTGGAGATGATGTTGTTTGGCAGCCGAAATGAAAAACAACACAGATCTCCTTTTAAGGAGTCTTTCCTCTGGCTGCCCGAAACTCACTGTCTCTCCCTCTCTCTCTCTGTCTGTCCGTCCACTACCTGTGATGTCACTGATAAAGAATTCCCCGCTGGCGGGACTGCAGGGAGGCTTTAGTTAATAAGTGACAGTGTGTGACAAGGACTTACTGGCCCCTGTACCACACACACACATACACAAGACTCTGTCTCATTTCTGTCTTTCTTTACAGTTTGTCTCACAGGCAGAGACATAAAACCATATAACTGTGTGATGTCTGATATGTCATGCTGTTTTTCCCAGTACATATTGAATCCATGCTCTCTCTCTCTCTCTCTCTCTCTCTCTCTCTCTCTCTCACACACACACACACACACACACACACACACACACACACACACACATCTTTCTGTCATTGCATAACCATCAATACACTTGGCGGCAGCACAAACACGCTGTAAACACATTGTTAGCATATTTTCACTTCATAAAGTTGTTGTGATAAATAGTTTGTACACACCAAGCAGACACAACAACATCAGCATTCACGTGACCGGATCGCAACGGTAAAGCTGAGCCGTGAAACCAAAACAATTTGCAAAATGCTCCGAAGAACCGACTGTGCTCAATGGTAGCCACATCATCTATTGTTTAACAAAAATATGGATTAGTGCAGCTTTACAAAAAAAGCATGTCTTAACAGTCTATAAACTGTACATCTCAACAGGATGACAATACACAGTCCCTGTGGGATTGCAACATTTCACAGGTGTGCGTCTGTTACCATCATACCCCTCCTCCTAACCCTCAGCCTCTCACAGACATCTCTGACTCACCTTGATGACATCACAGCAGTGAGGTCAGCGTCATGTTAGACTGTGAGCAGATTAAACCTGAGATACGCTGCCGTCACACTGGTCTCGCTGCAGCTTAAGCTTGACCGCACGGGGCCACTGTGTGCGGCTCAGAAGATTAACATGTGTGCATGCTGATGATGTCATGCTGAGCCCTGCTCATGACCCATATTACATACCATTCCTCTTTCTTTGCAGTTCACGTAGGTTGTGGATTTCCCCACTGTGGGACGAATAAAGGCTTCTTTTCTTATCTTATCTTATCTTATCTTATCTTATCTTATCTTATCTTCCATGGTCTTCATCTTCAGTAATGATGTGAAAATACATGTTAAAGGATCAGTTTGCAAGTTTAATTTGTCCAGTTTTTGAAATATCCATCTATTTATTTAATACAATGGTGATGAATGGAAGTTTGTTTACATGGCACGGAGCAGTTAAATGACACTGAGAGTAAAACAGAAACACTCCTTTCCAGAAATAGTGTTGCCATTACACAACATGTTGTCAACACTTAATAAGAGGAGATTCATCAGGAGAATGTAATTGTCATGAAAACAGTTCACAACAAAGTAAACAATCCGGAGAGGTCAGTGACAAACTTCCAGGTGAACCTGTCCTTTCAGTAAACTGTGCTGCCGGAAATGCTTGTCGGCTGTGTGCACATTCCAAAAATCACCGAGGTCACTCTGTGTCATCTTCCTTGCAGGAAAACGCCACACATGCATTCTCATAAAAGACTGTACATTTGGTTGTTCTGTGGAAAAGAAAACAAAAGCAACTGTTAACATGGCAACTTTATCAACAGTTCAATGGAAGTTTCTTCATTTCCTCTATTAGGGAAACCCCACTGACGTTCTACGGTCATTGTCACGGCGAGGAGGGGTCACAGCATCAGGGGTGTGAGGTTGTTTTTGCAAGTCATGATGGTTGATTGGACAGAAAGTGTACATTTATCATCATGTCTGTTTCTTACTGTTGTTCTAGATTATATTTCTTGTAAACACTGACAAGCTTTCAGCCTCTTGCCTTCCTCTGATTATTAACCTAATGAAACATCGAATCATTTTTTGGGTGGGGTTATGGTGGGGGTTGTATCAGCCTCTCTTCATTTTCAAAGGTCAGGAAGTGCCAAAAGGTTGAAAACAGCTCCAGTATCCAGGTTGGTTAATTCTAAAGTGACAGTTGCTGGTTTTTGCTCAAGAGCACTTCATCCCATGATTGTTGTGAGGATTCTTTGTCTGCTGGTTTTAGTGTAACCACTCATCAGGTGGTAACCATAGATGTCTGGACTCCCTCCCAGATTTAACCATCTAAATTTAAGCTTCTCACCAGACTTGCGCCATAAAATATTTAGCGAATGTGACCTAGAATAAATGAAGCAAAGCCTCGGGCAGACAGTCAGATCAGGCAGGCAGCGAGCTGGAGCGCGATACTCACACGACACGCTGTGGTCGCTGCAACATTTATCCTGGTGTGCTCATCGCAAAGGTTGTCTGTTTAATGTGTTAATGATCTGTGCGCTCTGCTGTGACATGACTGCAAAGGTTTACCCCTTCTCTACCACGTGTCATAAAGCATTACTGCCTCCTCCACCCCCTCCGCCCACCTGTAGGTTCTGGCTTGAAAGCTTCGTCCTACTTCCATATTACATGCTAATTCAGTGCAGGTTTTAAGTAACTCTTATCCCAGCTCTCAGTATCTCAAAAAGGTTAGTATGCATATTAAATCCTCTTGATATTTGAGTGCACAGTTAATGCACCCAGTTATCCCACAATGCAGTGCATGAAGGAAAAAATTCAAAAAGGAGGATGCAGGAAGGTGAAATTTTTAATTTAAATCTTTATGTAAAAGGAATATTTTGCCATCTATTTGCAATGTTTAAAAGAGTATCATGCAGTATTATTTCATAGTCACGGTTTGGCTGATATCTTTAAATGTCTGTAGCAAATTACACAGCAATCCATCCATTCGTTTTTAACATATTTCAATACAATACTCTGTTATAGCAAAAGCTTTGAGCTGCTACTGGTACTGGAGGAAAGTCAGGGGATCACTAAAGTCATTAGTCTTCATCCTCTGGGGAGCATGAATGTCTGTATACAGTTTCACAGCGATCCATCCAGTGGTTGATATTTCAGCCTGGACTAAAGTGGTGGACTGACCGACTGACCGACATTGATGTCCCCAGAGCTGTGCTGCTAGTGTGGCTAAAAATAATAGAGCGTATACTTCGAAAATGATATTGTGTGACAGTATGAGATTAAACTATATGTAGCAGTAATATGTAGTATGGAACAGGGAGAGAGCTGAAGTTCCCTGCAGTTGTCTGTGAAGATTCTCAGTCATTGGGGTCATGGTGATCCACGGAGGTTTGATGAGAGGCTTCAAGTGTCTACAACAAAATCAAGTTGCCCTAGATTCAACCCTCCTTGGGTTCCCCTCACTGTCTCCTGCGTTTGATAAATGTTGACAGGAAGTGATGAGTCCAGATGCCAAATATCAACTTTATCAGTATTCACAGAAAAACAATGTGTTCCATGTGAGCTTAAACTTTTTTCTTCATCCAGGAATAAAAAAATAAACAAATCCAGGTCTCATCAGATTTGTCTCATATAAATAAAAGTATCCTTTTAATCAGCTTTGCGTAACAGTTATACAGTGTGCACAGCTGCAGTACAGTGTGTGCATATGTCTGACTGGTGGATTTATTATGTGCTGCTTATTAGGCCTTGATAAGACGATGCTGGTGATGACTCAGACGGTGTGTGTGTCTGCGCGTGTGGGCAGTGTGTGTCACCGTCTATAGGTGTGTCCCCATGTCTGTTTAAAGATTTCACTCTCTCTTACCCTGCTCACGTCTCCCCCCTTTGTGCCCCCGTCTTCCCTCCTTCTCCCTGTCCCTTTTACCCACTCGCCCTCCCTCCGTCACACTCTTGGTCTAAAAAACAAACACCCCCCCTCCACATACACACATTTCACTCTCAACTCTATTTTTGATCACATTCCAACCCAGTGACTTCAGGCCAGAAATGGGAAAGCGTGTGTGTGTGCCCATGACGTCAGCTGTTTGTTTGCACACTGTGGTTGTGTCTGGGGCACCAGCTTGGTAGATAAGCAGGGTGGGAGTCTGTGTGTGTGTGTTGACGTGAAGAGAGGAGGGAAATGCCAGACATGAAAGAGTGTAGAAAAAATGTTCTGTTGAAAGTCAGTGGAATTGGCCTCAGGAGTGATGAGCTTGTCAACTTTATGGACTCTTCATTGTTGAGCATCTGATGATTGAGTGTATTCCTATTTCTCTGTCTCTCCCTCTCCCTCACCCCAGCCAGAGGAAACTGCTGCATAATGATAACAGGCTCGGAGACAATGGGTTCAACGGGCGTAAATACACACACACACAAACACACATGTTCATGCACAGTGCTTACACACACATTGTGCCGGTGAAGCCCAGAGGTCAGGGGTTCTGCTTGTGCTGCTGATAGTCTCCAGACCTTCTGAAATTATTTATCAAATACGGAACAATCCGGACATACCAGCCACATTTCTGAACGCTTTTTTTTTCTTTTTCTAAAATGACCCGTTGGAATAAAGAATGATCCCTCTCCCGTCTTCCCTCCCCCTGCCTGGACCTTGTCTGCCCAGTGATAAGGTCAGATTGGGTTTATTTTAGGCTGTTTGCAATACAGCAAAGAGTCAAAGCCCTGAGGGTTTTCCTTAAAAGCATTTTGTTGTGTTTCGGGACACATTCGGTCCCTCACGTGTGGCGAATAGATGGAGGGAACAATTCTGAAGCCTGGTCTCGCTCTCTGTGAGGTTTGACCTTAACTGGTTGCATTACCTGCAGCTGGTGGTGTCGCCTTCTCTCGTCAGTTGATCAATATGTGTAATTAGCTTTTATATACATTTTTGAAAACCACTTAATCTGTTCCTCATAGTCACAAAGTTCTTCAATTCATCTTCATACACAGCAGATGATAGTATGTCTTATATATCTGATGTATTACAGCTACACCTGCAGCTAAAGCTTGAGCTAATGTTACAAAATGAA
Organism: Centropyge bicolor; assembly: GCA_037975185.1. Taxonomy (NCBI): domain Eukaryota; kingdom Metazoa; phylum Chordata; class Actinopteri; family Pomacanthidae; genus Centropyge; species Centropyge bicolor. Next base: position 1,457,539 of record JBBMOC010000018.1, on the reverse strand, counting down.
CATGGCTGATCATGATGAATAATCTGTGAGGAGGATTTCACCCCAAAACATCATCCTCATTTCATGACACAAAGTAATAAAGGTAATATATTCTGTAGAAAATAGAGGTGCAGATAAAGTCAAGGAAAACCTGTTTTTGTTTTCATGCAAGTGTTTCTTTATTTTGAAGTTTAATATCTAATTTTGTATTGAAACTTTTCATATTTTAGTATATAGGAAAGACAAATGTTATCTTATATATATCTCATATCTCTCACTGTCTGTGCTTGTGTTTGAATGGATTTTCCCTCAATAATGACTTAACTGTGATATATGACAGTTTGCTTCTAGATGGGCTATAATAAAATTCTGCAGCATCTTTTCGAGCAGCTTTATTTTGAGATTTCACAGAGAAAGGTTTGGGGCTTATAACAAGCTTTAATACAAAAGACAACAGTAAGTTTTCGGGCTTGGTTGGCAGTTTGTTTAGGTGCATCATTCATTTATTCAGCTCTCGTTCTGTAATTGAAAAGATAATTGAACTCTGTGTTTCATCAAAGCAAGTAGGGTAATGTTTTTACACTTTGAAATTGCGTTTGGTCTTTAACATCAAATTGCCAATTTAATGGTGCTTGAGGCCCTTTAACACAGTGTAACAGGCCTGAGTAATGTTCAGGGCACAGTTATTCACGGACAGATGGCTCCACTGTGTGTCAGCAGGCCTGAATAACAGCTGAGGGGAAGACTTTCATTTACCACCACTAGAGGGCGCCCTCTGTTTCGTTATTGCCAGATGCACTGTGGCATGAACCACGAGAACGAGACCGGAAACAGTTTAAAAGTGTACAACATCATTCCTATGGTCGTGTACAAAAAAAAAAGGAAAAAGAAAGAAAAATCTTAAAAGGGAATGAATAATAAAATAAAATTTAATTTCACTATAATTATTCTATAACCATACTATAAACATACTACAATTTAAATAATAATCTAAGAGATAATTTATCTATTATCTATTTTAACAAGAAAATCATTATTTTGCCTAATACTACTACTACCAATAATAATAATAGTAGTACTAAGAAGAAGAAGAAGAAGAATGATAATATTACGTTTTAAAATTGAATGAATACATTAAAAATATAATTGTCCACTGGCTCGGAATCGCGAAGCCGAACTTTTATTTTGTAAACCGGAAGTCTTCATATTGATTAGAGCTAGCTTGACTCCGCTGCTGTCAACGTTAGTAGCGGTGAAACGTCTCGATCTGTCACAACAAGCCTCGGTCTGTTTCTCTGCCTCATCCCACAGTCATGACATCCAGCCACAGACTTTACTTGTAGAAATCCTTGCGTAATTAAGCGTCTGTTTTCGCTTGGACTTTGTCTTTAGAGATGTTTCTCTGAGCCTGAATCGTTGCTTCCTGACAGAAATTGACAGTTAATCGCTCGCTTTGTTTTTGTGCTGCGGCCACAGACTCACAACAGAACGAGGTAAGTTGAAGACTCAGAGTCAAACAGTAGCTAAACTCGTGTCTCGTGTTGGATTCACTTGTTTAAACACTTATTTGTGGTGTCTCGTTGTTTGCATGTTTGCTGCTTCATCATGCTTCTGTTAGTTATTGACCTGCTGATGATGCTACATTTCTCTATTAGCTTACGTTTAAAACTACTCAGCGTGACATCATTAGGCTAATAATGCTAAGTAGCAAGTGTGTAGGTGGAGTTTTGTACATTTTAAAAACTGGATTAGCCAAATTATTGGTTACTAAAATAAGCTAACTAAGGTTAACTAGCTGACAGCGGAGGGATGTCACCAGCTATAAAAAGTGCATCTTTCTAAAGTAACGTCCGTTTATTTTGACAGCATTAGTTACTAATTCAATGTTTAGCATTTATTCAAAATATAAATTAAGTTTGATCAACTGTAATGTATTTTTAAGGATTAAAGCCATATAAAGTTAGTAAAATTAGCTCCACTTTCACCAACTGTGACATGACAAGAATACAATATATGTTATTCTGAAATGGCCCATTTTGTATAATGAGTACTTTTACTTTGGTACTTAAGTATAACAAATTTTTTAAAAAGTATATTCGAATACTTATGCTTTTGTTCTTAAGTATAGCTTTGAATGCTGAACTTTTACTTTAATAGAATATTTTGTATACTGTGGTATTGCTACTTTTACTTACTTACTAGTAACAGATCTGAGTACTTCTACCACTACTGCTAAATGACACCATATTTAAGTGTTTAATGTAAAAATACATACAATAGATTATTGTGATATCCTTACAGGACACAGTACTCATCATGTTTACAGTGTATTAATTTATTTATGTGACCTCATAACCCTCCAGTGCAGTATTTTTACTGCATCGACATTTTTATATCTGCATAGCAAAATGAGACTATGTTGTGTTGTCTGGTGTTGTAGGTTTACAGATGAAATGTACTTGTGTATTTTCTTAATTGCTGTGACCTCTGAGGATGAGTTTGAGTGTTTTGTTTCAAACTTGCTATGCTGAAAATGGGAAGATGAACTTCCCATTTTCACCACAGCAAGTTTTTGGACAGTTGATATTGAATTACAAAAGTGAATTTGGAACTGAACTTTCTTCGTCTGAACTCGATGCATCTGATTGGCCTTTGGGGTTTGAGATCAAATTTGTTTCTAATGGACCAAGTGTTGCCATTTGATTTATTAGACCAGAGTTAGCTTGAAACTAATTCTCATTTGCAGACCTTGGGCTGACCCTTTTTGTTTCGACATGTGTTGTTGTTGTGATGTTATAGTAACTGGAGAGCTGTGAGTATCTGTCCGGAGCTGCTGTGCATGTGAGCTGCGAGTCTATGGATTTGGGGGGCGTAGCTTCTGAAGGAGCACTGAAGGGAGTGATGTATTTGAGTGTTGAGTTCAAAAATCAACAGTCGTCCTCTGGAATGACTCACTCCACCTTTAATGTATTATTACGTATCCATATATAATCTATTCATATCACTGAAACAAGGATGGTGCCATAACAAATACTTCAACATTAATCAAATAAGAATTGTAAGAGATAAAACAGTGATGTTTTAAGTTAGGAGAAGACGCTAAGATGAAAATGAGGTTTGAGGATGGGTAGAGGGCATTTTGTCCTGGCTGAACTTTTTGGCCAGGGGTCCTCAGACAGCTGAGGGGCTCGAACTGCGAAGGCTTCACAGCTGTGGAGCTTCTCTCCAGAGGATCTCAGCCTCACAGTCCCACTGTAAACCCTGCTGTAACCCAGCATATCCAACATGGGCGAGAGAAGAGAGAGTGCGATACGAGCATCTGGTTCACATTGATATAAACAAGCTTTATTATGTAGCTGCTCAGCTAAATGACCCTAGTTTGTGTTTTCCCCGTCTTACTTTTCAAAGAGCTTGGGGTAATTTGTCTGAAGCCAGTGCACCCACATGACTCATCTACTCTGTGTGCCTGAGTCATATTTCACTGGCACTGTCCTAAAGTTAGCCACAGTATTCACCCGTTTGTCAGTTGGTTTTGGACTGACGGCGACTAATTCCCTGCATTCCTTTCTTTGCCCTCTCCTTCCCACTGTATTCTCTTCTTTTCTTTCCTCAGCTTTTCATTCCCGTGCTTTCTCTCTCACCTTTTCCATTTTGCCGCTCACTGAGAAAACTCTTTAAACCCACAAGAGTGTTTTATAGTTTTTCCCTCCTGTGAATTTAAACTGTCATTCCTCACACACATTTCCCTGTTTCACATTCCTCCATCTTTGTTGTGCTGCCCTTCTTTATCTCCACCCTCCCGCTGCCTTTGTCCCATTCTGCTCCAGTCCTTTCTCTCTGTATTCTCTCATTACCTCTCATTGCTCTTGTCATTTTTTTCTCCTTTGTCTGTGGCCTGCCAGTGTCAGTGGTCAGGATACTGGACCTGTTACAGCACCCCACCCTGCCCAGCCCAGAGCAAACACCACCACTCCATCCAGAGCTCAGATTTAGAGTCAGTGTAGAAGGCTGGCTGTGGCTTACTGGGCTCACACATGCTTGTAAATGTGTGTTTGTGTATTAGCTATTTTGGCCTGTTTAACATTTGCACTGCTATAAAGCCACTGGAGTGGGTCCAGCCTTCATTAAGCAGTGCTCACATGCCCAGAAGAATTTACTTTCATTTGTTTATATGGTAATTTACCAGCCATAAACCCAGTAAAGGGATGTGAGTAACCAAAGGGATGATGAGGCAGCTCGCTGGCGTTCAAGACATGGTTTCACTCTCGAGTTTCACTTCTAATTCACTTCCTGTGGGCAGAACACCGATAGTACCTGGCACGCAGGTATTGCTTGCATGACTCTACAGACCATTCACGCACGCATGGAGGAATCATACATCAAGGACATATTGAGCAGTGCAATGCAAGAGTGTCCAAGGTTCTTCAGTGGAAGAACAAGGCTCTTCAAATTGAAATTCTAGAAACTGAAATTTTCAAAATGTCCTCCAACCGATTCCAGTACAAAAAAAGCTTTTCTAGTTTATTGTACGAATAAGCAAATATAAGTGCAGTTTTGAGACCTCATATATAAGATTATTGTCAAAAAGCAAAGAGGATGCCGCTACAGACAAATGCAGCCTGGGATCAAACAATTCTCCGGTATTTTTAGTGGGAAAATTGGTCGAGAATGAGGAGGTGCAATGAGGGAAAGAGGAAGGAGAAAAATGAAAGGAGGAGAAGCAGCTCATGCAGGGGTGCCCTCTGCTTTAATGAGGAGGGGGTTGGTGTATTGAGGAGGGGAAATGTGCTGAGCTAGGCTGCACTGAGATGCCATTTACAGTGGGAGGGAGGGATTTGAGGGAATTATCGTACAAACTGCTCCTTTCTCCGCTCTTAGCTAAAGCCCCTGGACGTGCTACGCAGAAAGAGATGCTAATTGTGTGGAAGAGGAGCGTTTGTTTGCTGAGCACAAAGACAAGCTGTTGTTGCTGTGGAGTCAAAATATTTGTGACCCTTGTTGCTGTTTGGTTCGTACTGAGGGCAGGAACTGCACCATGCTTTTAAAGCATGTTATGATTACAATGAATTATAATGTGTTTTCAGTTAGTAGAAATACTGTATGTGTGACCTAAGGTTTGTGTCTGATATCTCACCCTCCACCGCTCAGTTGCCACATCCTCTTTTTTTAATCCTTGTTTAATCATGCTAAAGAAAATTGAGTCGAAACCTCTCTAATATCGGCTGCTGGTTCTGTCTCTGATAAAGGAATTCATGGTAATTCTTCCTTTGCCCTCGTTGAAAAATCCCACAGGGTGTGAGCATCAGAGGCTAATATGCAAAATGAAAATGCAAGAAGTCATTTACATAAACAGCCCGGCGGTTGGATAAACACTAGAGGGAGAGTTGCAATAAACATATGTATGGCACACATTTCCAGCTGAGAAATGGCTGCTGATTCATGCTGTTATCACTGTTCCAATGCAGCATTTTTAACTGATAAACAACTGAGACAAGACAAGTGTTTCATGGTTCAAGAATTTTTCACACAAGTGCTTTGACAAATAAGACCTCACTTCTGGATTGTTTGCAGCTGCTGCAGAAAAATCCCCTCCAGCAGGACGGAGTGTCGTCCTTATTCACAGTAAACAGTGAAGGCCTGTCTGTGATAGACTGCTGTAAGGCATGGTCATATGTGATGGACTGCATGTTTACAGCGCTGACACAGTTTAGTGATATGAAGCTCTTCCAGTTACATGCACAGAACCAGTGGACGAAGTTGAAATTAATGAGAAAGATGTGGATGATCAGTGTTGTGATGTTGAGCATGTGTACTGAGAAAGGCTTTAGTGGAAAAATATCTGAGTAGCGCATGAGTGTGAGAGTCTCCACGGTTCAAGAAATTTGGCTAAATGAAGCCTTAACGCCCTTTTTGGGAGTGGAGGTTTCTGTGTGCGCGTGTGCTTTTACACTGACTTCCTGTCTCTATCTGTTGAGTACAAACAGCCACAGCTTCCCTTTCTGTCGTCTTCTGCTGCTCGTTTTCAGCAGCGTTGCTCTGCTGCCGTGCTGTTCCCCGGCTAATGATACCAGAGTGCTAATTCAAACCGTAACCAGGTTAGTTCTTCTGAGACCATCATTTTCTGTTAATGGAGCGGAGGCGCAGTAGGAGGAAGGATATACTGTAAAGATACAAGCCTGGATTACAAAGCTGATTCTAAAGGTTAGTGGATTTTTTTGATGCTGTGGAATGAAAGAAATGGAGACTCTCGCAGAAGCAGATGTCACAGCTGAATAACGCCCAGTGGAGCAGATAGACTGAATTTCTAACTTTCGAAATCAGGTTACTTTCTAATGTCTCAATTGTAGTTACCTTTTTTTTTGTAACTTAGGTTGCATAAATGCTGCAGAAGTGAAAATCCAAGATGTCAGAAATGTTACAAAACATGTTGAGATGAATGAAAGTCAGCAGGAAAGTCATGGAGTCAAATGAATCAATACTTCTTAGAGCACAAATATTAATATACTGTAAAATGGAAGTTATATACAGATATTCCATAATAAGAATACATGCAAGAACATGATGGTTCCTTTTGTGGGCACTGAATGGATGTACATATTACTATTAACAATATACAATCTTCCACTGCTCTTTTCTGTATATGTAGGCACAGCAATGGTTGGCAAGCTTTATAAGAATTATATGTGCAATTAGAAGGAAAATGCAACTTATAGCAACAATACCAGAATAGTAATATCTATCACATTTGATACAGGTGGATTTTTTTTGTTTTCTTCAAATGAACATAAAAGTTTGCCTCCTGCAGGAGTGGGCACACTAAGTCGTAAAGCCTGTGAGCTTTGGTTTATGCTAATCATCTGCCCTGTAAGAGCACACCGACCAATCAGACTTCTCATCTTAAGATGCCTGTTACATAATGATTGTGATGGCAGCATTTGTGAAAGTTAACCCGGACACTTTCTAACAAACATGACCACAACGTCGTGCAGCTGAATTCAGATCTCATCTCCATCACCTGCTGTTAAACTCTAACACTGTCTCCAGAGGTTCTTCACTTTAACTATGGTGGCTCAGTTCAGGTATGCAGCATTTGTTTTTGTCACCCTGTGGTATTCCTTTGTACAACATGTGCTCTGAATGTGTCTGTATACTCACGGTGTCTGTTCAAGCTTGTGCATTAGTTTGTGTGTTTTGGTGTTTTATTCATGCCTGTGAGTCTCAGTAAGTATTTGAGCAGCAGAATGCCTCGGTAGATTAGTTGGATTACAGATTGCCGAGATTAACCAAGACGGCATCTGTCAGAGACTTTCTGCAAGTATTAGCAGTACTAGCACCACTACATCAACTACTGCAGTACCACTGATATTACTGCTACTGCATCTTTTGATGTACTGGTAACAACCTTTACCTGCTACTACTAATACTCAACTGCTACATCTACTGCTCTTACCACTGCTGCTTAAACTAATATATGACTACTATAACTGCTGCTGCTGTGTGTGTGTGTGTGTGTGTGTGTGTGTATTGATCAGTATGATGCTTATGGACAGTATGCATTTGTAGTTGTTCATGGTGTGTTGGGCATCCAACTGCAAGAGAAAGCGGTTTAAAGTACTAATTGTTATGGTCCTGAAGTGCAGTTGTGTTGGTCAAGAAATAACTTAATAGAGGGAAAATAGTAATTATTAGATGTAGTTGAAGTTAGTTATTGTGTGAAGTTATTATTAAAGAAAGTAAACAAAATGAATCACTCAATGCAACAGTGCCCCCTTTAGACTTCACTCCATACAACTGAAATCCCGATGTATATTGTGTTGCACTGAACACCTCCTGACAGCATGGACTCATCAGAGACAGTAAGAAATTTAAGGAGCTTTGTAAAATATTCATAAATCATGTGGGGGTTTTTTTCTCTCTGTGTCTTTCAGTCATGTCTCGTAGGAGTTCTCGCCTGATGTCCGGTGGCTACTACAATTCAGATGAAGAATCTGATTCGAGTAGCGTGACAAACATATCCTACCGTGAAAACCCTGTCAAGTACGTAACTCTAACTGTGTGTGTGAGTGTGTCTGTAGCTTCAATTCTAGTCAGTATCTCGATTTGCAATCTGTAATATTATTGTCCTTTGTCCTGTACCACCTCCCCCTCTGTGTGTCTGTGTGTTGTCTTGTTTATTATTGTCAGGGTTTTCAAGAAGAAGGCGGGGACCCGCAAGGCCAGCTCCCGTACTCCCAGCCGAGCCAATACCAATGCTAGTTCTGCCGGCTCCGAACCACCGTTCACTGCAGGCCAGTATGATGGTAAAAACAACACAGCTTCCTATCAGTGCAAGGGTAATAATGATGTCACATTCTGACATGGCGATAAATAGTAATAATGATAAAAAGGCATGAAGAGGTAAAATCCAGTCTAGAATTAGAGGGAAGTCTGAAGAAGAAATCATTAATTCGTACTTCATGATGCATTTACAAATAACATTTAATGCAGCTCCACTTCAGAGGTTTAATTGGTCCAATAAATGTGAAGTGGAACTATTGGTCTTTGCTTAATAATACACCATAAAAATGAGCACAAGAGGTTCTTTTAGAAAAGGAGTCTTACAACTTTTGGCATTAGAAAACAAATTAATAATTATTATATAATTATTCACAGCTGACTGCTCTCTATTTTTGTCTCTCCTCATCTCCCTCCTGCCTCTCAGGCCTGACTCCTTCTCCCTTGAGCAGTCAGACCCAGGCGACCATGAGGACCGTACCCTACGTCTCCACCTTGGCCACCCCTCGGCCCGCCCTGACCCCGTCGACCCGGAGTCAGACGCCCACGCGCTGCCCCTCGGTCCCTCCAGAGAAGAGCCCCCACGCTGGGCTCTGCAGCTCCAGCAGACCAGGATTACACCTCAGACCCGACCACAAGGAGCTGAGTCAGAGCGGCGTGGACAGCTCGGGGTACTCGTCCTCTGAGGGCACTCACAGGAAACCCACAGCCGCCGCCGCCACCGGCAGCGCCAGCAGGCTCTACAGTAACAGTGGGGTTCCCAGTACTGGATACAGCGACAGAATCAGCAGTGCCTTCTTTAGTCTGATGGGTGAGTGTGGAGTGTGTGTTTGTCTCTATGTGTGTGTTCATGCATGCCGACATAATAATCCCATTGTTTGTTGTCTTGTGCAGACTCAGTCTCATTGATGGCCGTCACAGCACAATCAAAAATAATGCATCTGGCAGCTTTAGGTATGGTGTCTGTCTATATGTTTAAGTTTTTCTTTATATAGAGTTGCACATATTTAATCAGTACATGCTCATGCTTGTTTTTCCCTCCTTGTTAAGAAGATTTGTGCTGCATGTGTGTACATTTCTTCATGTATACACTGCTTTCACATGTCAGTAGATTTTGTGTTTACACAATCGCTGCATGTGACTCGGCTCCAGCTTATCAAAATCCCCTGCAAACCAACTTTTCTTCTCGTCCCTGCAGTTAATACTTCACTGAGCAGTCACACAAAGAAGGCCTGTGGACTGTTTCTCCTGCTCCTCATCTTACTTCTATGTAAGTGACACAAACATTTAAGTGAAGTCATCTGGTAGGTTTTCAGTCCTGAAGACATCTTGCTGTAGATTGGTGGTACTCTCAGGGTTTTACCCAGGAAATTGGTTTGCAGAGGTGACAGGGTCTGCCCCAACATGTGTGCCTGTGTGATGAGTCTTTCCTCACACAGCCCCACCTCAGTGTGACTGAATGAGTCACAGAAAATATCAGTCATTTCAAGTTTCACATGTCAGGGCCTTTCATCTCTAAAAGCTTCTCGGAGTCAGCCGATGTTTACTTTGTGTTTTCGTTTCCAAGTGCTGTTCTTAAGACACAGTTCCCCCCTGTTTTCTCCAGGTATTTGGCTCCTCCTTCCTTTGTTGACCTCTCTCATTCCCCGCATGACTGTCAGAAAAACCTCGTCACAGACCAAACCTGAGCGTCAACCTGTTCTCACTGCCTCTCCTCCTCCTCCTCCTCAAGTCAACACCATGCATTCTGCACCTGTGGTGGTAGGGCAGATCATCTTCACCTCACTGGTTGTGTGTGTGTGGAGGTTGTGTTTAAATTGATTTAACTGAGCTATAATGTGTCATATATACAGTATGGCATATAGTATACTGTATGCATAATAAGAATACAAAAGTAAAACTACAATGAAGGGGAAATTATATAAATGTTTCCCACATGGAGTTCCTTATGAAAACACATATTTATTTGGAGTTTGTTGACATCAAAATTTGGGACTTTTTTTCTTTTTATCTCATCGTATTAAGAGTTATTTTTCCCCTCTAGGATCCAGCCGTTGTGTCTGCTGCTGTTGAAGCAAAGATGAAGCGTTTTATGGTAAGACACGGATAGTGTGCATAATAACAACATAGAAATAGTGATAAAAGGAAGTTGCTAAACTAACTTTAAGGCCTTACATGCAAATCTATGTTCATGTTTCTGGACCTGTCTCTGTGTTTGTTGCAGGACGAGCTGCAGCAGAAGCATCAGGAGCTGCAGCTGAAGCAGGAACTCCTTCTCTCTCAGGTGAGAGAATCCCACTCTCTGCTTCTGTCCCTGCCACTGCCTGTTTCTCATCTCATTCCTTTAATGGAGGTCGGACAGCGAGTAACAACAGGGTCAAAACCCAGCTGTGCTAGAGTGACACCTAGTGGTGGTGATGTGGATCTGCAGAAAATTACAAGCAGATTTTCTGCATGACTTTTTTTGTACTGTGTAAATTCCAAGTACTGAGGAAGTGCAAATCTCCAATCGCAGATTTCAAAGGCATCATTCCTTATTTAAATGTACCATTAAGTATTTAAAATTCAATCTGTTTTACTACGAATAAGTGAACCTGATTTTGGTGCTGATCTCAGACACCTCTGTTTAGAAACATGACTTGAGAGTTTGAGAGAGTGTTTATAAGAGAGACCTCTGATTTGACCATCACTCTATCATGTCTTTCTCCCTCAGATGAAGGAGAGACTACAGCTGGACATGCAGGACATGAAAGCCAAGCTTGTGGCTGTGGATTCGGACAGTTGGCTGCATTTGGAGCAGAAACTTGCTGGGATGAACAGGCAGCTGGTGGATTACCAGGCCGACAGCCAGTCTGCTGCTTCCAGCCTCAGCCTCAGGATCCAAGCTTTAGAGGCCCAGAATGCCAAGGTAACAGCGCGGGCAGGGATGTACACAGACGAGACTGAAGCTTTTTGTAAGGAGAGTCAGAGCCATTCCTCAGTGCTGTGTTTTGTTCATGTTATCTTCCAACCTGATCCGCTCCCTGGACACTGTGTGGCTATAATGTGACTGCCTCTCTCTTTAGCTGTCCCAGGAGTGGACGACCATGCAGCTGACGCCTCCTCCAGCCCCCTGCCCTGATACGAGCACCGCACCCGTCCACAACCATCTCACCCCAGAGCTCCAACAGGCCATGGAGAAGTGGCTCACTGACCGGTTCAAGGTGGGTGGAGTGATACGGATAGATACTGGGTCTGAAGCCCATATAAGTATAATCACAATACAAGAAAAAATCTGTTACTGTGAGGCTTATTAGCTCTATCATGTAGTGGTATGGATTATTTTTTGATTGGACCCCTGAATAATACTGCTTCCATATGTAAATGTGAATCAGGAGCAGGATGCTATCAGGCTCGCTGAGAAAGGAATCTGCTCAGACTGTGGACGTCCCATGGCAGACAAGATGGCCGACTTCGCACTGGAGACACAAGGTTGGGAAAATCTCCATGTCACTGTCACTTGGCTTTACTTACCAATATTTAATTCTCTGTGTGGTAATGCTTGTGAACTTCTGTGTGTGTGTGTGTAGGTGCCAGTGTGATCAGTACCAGGTGTTCAGAAACATATCGTATTCGATCAGCATGTGTGACCCTGTTTGGATTCCCTCTGTGGTATCCATCTGAGAGCCCGCGGACTGTTATTCAGGTATTATGATGTTCATTTCCAACTTACCTTTCTGTCATCTCAAATTATTTTTATTTCCCCTAAACAAATTTTCATCCATTACTTCAACTCTTCCATATCCTAACAACATCTTCTTTCTTAGTAAGAGAAAGATTAAACACAGTCACTAACAGCTACGTCTCCTCCTTCCCTCCCAGGGCTACCCGGTGCTGCTCCCGGGGAAATGTTGGGCTTTTCACGGCGTCCAGGGGACTCTTGTGATCTCTCTGTCTCACCCCATCACGATAACTCATGTGACACTGGACCACCTGCCGCGCTACAACTCCCCCACCGGCCGCATCGACTCCGCACCCAAAGACTTTGAAGTCTATGTGAGTAATCCCTGTCCAGAAGTGATGATCTGTGATTCCTGCTAATTAAAAAGTGATTTGCTTGATTCTTGCATGCTATCTGCTCTAGAAAATTTTTAGTAGCAAATAAAAACCTACCCCAACGGATACAGTGTAAAGTTCTAAAATGAAATATTTTTGTAAGAGTAATTCTGTGCCAAATCACCAGATTTTAGAGAAAGTTCCTGACTGACCATCTCAGATTTACTTCATAATTTTTTATTTTAATGTCCTTTAATGGCATTTTCCCATGTCATAAAACCTTCTATATTCAACAGCCTTAATTAAATAAGTTTTCTTCACAGTACCAACTTCATATTTGGTACATGTATCAATTAGACGTTGCTCTTTTCACTGATTTCCAAAAAAGGTGAAAATACACCAAAAAACATCAATTTCATGCTGAGAATGAAACGTT